>VDFB02000003.1:48505170-48672887 GCA_007258455.2 Sequoia sempervirens | reverse complement strand
TCCTTAAGGGCATTTTGAACACTTTCATTTGGAGCAACCTTATGCTGTCAATTTGCATTCTCAAGCATTCACTATCATTTAGCCATCCACTTTGATCATTTTGCATTATTAATCTTGCATCTAGCAACATCAAAAGCCATCCAAGGAGCACACAAATTCATCTAAATCAAGGGCCAACCAAGGAGTCTTCAACAACAAGGAAGGTATAATTGATTTACGTTTGTATTTCATCTATTTTCCTTGTTTTATCACTCTTTAGGCTAATCTTTGAAGTGTTCTTAGTATTTTTCCACTTGCATTTTTAGTTATTTTGCACATTAGAATAGGGTAAAATTTCAAGGTACACAAATATCATTTATTTATATATTCGACTATGTTAATAACTTATGCTTATTGTATATTCATGATTAAAAGAGAGATCAAATATTTCAAGCAAGAGGAGAAAATGAACTCCCCCTCATATTGGTAGATGAACTATGAATCCTTTGATTTCTCATAAGGGGATGTGTAGGTAGGGTCATCATGAACCCTTGAGGTTTAGGTCTAAGTCTAGGGATGACCCTAATTATAGGAGCTTAATTCTTTTGAATGTAAGCACATAAGTGGTGACATTGATTTTTTGACATCACGGTGAATGAAGAAATCTTCAAATCAACACTTCTAATTTAGTCAAAATATGCTTGGTCAGTTAAGTTGGTAGTTGACACTATTGACATATTGAGTAGCAAATTGCCTATCTCCTCTCACAATTTTTTTCTATCTTTAACTTTATAATTTGTCTATGTACTTAACATCAAGAAGAGCCCTTTGCCTCAAGACTTTGGAATTGTTTGAACGCCTTCTCCAAATAATCTACAAGTGAGATTTTAGCTCTCAACTCTTTTAGCATCTTGGGAAATTTTATAATGTGCTCTGATACTGACTTATATAAAATAATCTACAACAAACTTTTATTTTTAACAGGATAAAGTCCTTTATTCTCTCAATAGATTCCTCCATCATTGTAACTGACAAATCCATTTTCTTAATTTCTTATTTTCTCATCATAACACCTAATAGTTGATAGGATTGTGATCAAATTCATGAGTTTTTAATGAGTTAAGATCTCCAACTCACATGGATCATGATCAAATTCTACAACAAATTGGTTTTCTTAATAGTACTCCTTTTTCATGAGTTTCTTACTTATAGCATGGATGCTCCCCTTGATATCTTCTTATAAAGTCGTCTCCTTCTATTTTTTGCACTTATTGTTTTCTAAGTTTTTAGGTTTCTTATTTCATCCTCTATCATATTGTCTTTTCTTTATGGCTTATGTAACATCATTGTGATAAATTAGGGTATGTCAATCTAGACTTGTGTAGTTTGAGAATGCTTTTTTAAATATTTTTGGAAGAGTTGAATGCTCATATAATAGTCTTTTCCAATTATTCAATTGTGGCTAACCAAATCAAATATTTAAAAGTTTAAAAATATTAATGGTTCAAGGACTGTTCAAATTCACATTTTTTAGAATCTTTGGTTTGTTAGAAAAATGTTGACAAATATTATTAATTTATATTGTGTATAGTAAAATATAAATAAAATATTATTATTGACTATTTGGGATTATTACAAGGTATTATGTAAATGTATATAAAGCATTGCAGTATTTTAATTAATTTTAACTCACCAAGATGACTTTAAGAAATATATATACCTTAATTTTTCCAACACCCCCTTAAGGTTTATATTACACACAACAAAATACATTGATTAAATAAACACAAATACATATTATTTAGAAGCTTCTCTTTAAAAAATAATTCCTAGATCAAGTAGAACTTCATCAAGTTGCTTTATAACCCTTAGAAGGTGTAGTTTTTGAGTTGAATTCTTGAGTTCTTGGAACACCATCTCCCTTAACTCTCAAATCATAGATCTCCTGAATTATTGGACAACAATCCATGTCAAGCTACATCCATAATGCCCCATCAAGTTGTATAAATCTTAGGAGAGTATAATTCTCAAGATCCAAAACTTCTAAATTATCTAGGCAACAATCTATATTGAGTTTGCACTAGATCCTTTCCTTTCTTCATAAAAATGAGCTTCACAATATATGAATTATTCAATTCTATCAACATAAAAAAAGAAAACTAAAAATATATACCTCCCATACAAAGCATCATCTTTGATGAGAAGTTGGCTTGATCCTCAAGCATCAAATACCTCCAACTTTCAATATAACCCTATTACAAATTATCCATTTAGTGGTGCACATGAGTCTTTAGAAACACCATCAAATGTAGCAAAGATGGCCCCAAAAGCACAAAAATAAGATGAGGATAAAAAATCATTTAAAGATGTTATCCTCAATAAAAAATTGCATGTTTTACAATGTGATAAAATTATTCTTATAACACCTTGTTCCCCTTATCACTCCAATACATACAATTTGAAATGTTGATTTCAAACTTCATAACAAAAACCCACAACCACTCAACTTTTGAAAAATTGAAGCAACCATCTTTCCTATGCATCAATTAATTCACCCTTTTTGACTTACTTTACTTCATTCACATATTTTTGTAAACTATAATGTTGCAAGTATGAGTAGATTGGTGTTGTCATTGATGTCAACAAGCTTGTATTGTCGTTGGTGTCAACTGGTTGATGGAAGAGGTGTTAGTTGAACTATCTGGGTATGCATGTATAGTTGATATATTGAGGAAGCATTGTGAGTACATGAAGCTATCTTTATAATGTGAGATGTTGAGATGATGTCTCTAGTTCTTGGTTTCCAAGTTCTTTTGAGAAAAGTTGAAGAAAAGAGAAAACAGTGTGATGGTGTGTTCAATGGTTTAAAATGTTCTCTGAGATGTGCTCCACATTTTTTCTGTGTTGATGCTATACTTGTATGGTTCAAATATGTTGGTCAGAGATGTTTAGAGAATTTTTGTTCAAGAAATGGTATGTTGGCTCATTGTATAGTAGAAGTTGTGTTCACCAGTGTGTGACTGTGTATTACAAAGGTGTTTGCAATAAATGTTATGCCTTCACATTTCTTTGTAGTTGTGCTTTAGGTCTTGTGATTCTAAAGGTATGTCGATGGTGTTGGTATCTTTCCTATGTCAAGAGGATTCATGGCTTGGTTTTCCGTAAAATGGTTTTCTGAGTTACAGTGTGTGGCAGTGTTGTCAGGATATATTGGGCTTGTACATTCTTGTTGTGAAGGAGTTTGTTATTTTTCAAGATGTTTTTGGAACATGTTCATGTGAATTTTATTTTCTGGAAGTTGTGGATTGATCAAAGGAAGCAAGTACTTAAAAATTTAATGGTGTTTGCATGGGTAACAACCAACCTGGTGTTTACACTACATGCAAAGTGTCTTTGAAGTTTGTGCAAGCGTGTTGAGGCATGTTAGGATAGATTTGGATCCTAGCTAAGGATTTGTGTGGTCCGTCTTCATTCCTATCCACCGTGACAATTTTTTGGCATAGACCTAATTTAAATTTGCATGTTTGAGGTGCATTACCAACCTTGGAGAGGATTTCAAGGTTGAGGACAATATAAGTATGAGTTGAATTGTTAAAAGAGATCAAGATAGATGCAAGATAGATGAAAGAAAAATGTGTGTGTGAGGTATATGATGTGAATGTTGCAAAATTGAGTAGAGCAGTGCAAACTTTCAAGTGTTGGAATACCAGATGCAATGAGCAGAAGGTGTCTATAATCATTCAAATAGGTTGCAAAGGTGTTGGAGTTGTTGTGGTGGAATCTTTGTTGCATTGATATCATGTTCTTTGTGTAACATTTCTTCTCTATCTTCTTTTAGTACTCTGGAAGTGATTCTTTCTAGACAATGTGTCATATTCTAGTATTAAGCCTTTGTACTAGTTTTTCTATCACTTATATTGTGAGCTAATCCTCACCATGGTTTTTCCCTTCTTGAGTTTTCCATGTAAAATTGGTGTTGTCTTGTGCATGGTGTTAAAGTTTTTTTAGTTTCCATTATCTACTTTTCATGTTAAAAATTCATAATAGATTAAGGGTTTTGTTGATGGGTGTTTTACACACTTTCTCAACACAGGTAGTACACAGGTGCACTACCTCTCTTGAAAGGAAATATCCAATGACAAGTTGCTGAAAATCTCCCCAAGGTCTCCCGGGTGTCAGGTCATGACTTGCATGGAACTCCTATGTTGATTTTGATGTGATTTTGCTGGTAATCACAGGGCGTACTTACGTAGCTAGATGCAAGGTAGATCTTCAAATCCAAAGCTTCTGAGATGGAGGTCAAGTTTCACTTTGCTGTAGGTTTAGACAGTGGTCCAAAAATTTGATGTTTCTTCAAGTTTGGCTTTACAATGTGCAATGAACCTTAGTATAGGCTATTTCTAAAAAAAGGAAAAAAGAGCAAGGAAGATGGAAAGTTCCTGGATTTGCAATTAACTATGAATAGTAATTATGGAGTTCCTGCAATGGACAACTTCCTGGAAACAATATTTCACTTAACCAGAAATCTCATAGTCTCATGAAATTTGTGCTATCTTCTAAGGTCTGCAAATATTTCACGTTTCATTCACCATATGCATGCATGAAAAAAGATAAAAGTGTGGAGCAGCCTTGAATTTAAGTCCAAACTAACTTTACATAGCTATCTACCAGCAACAAACAACAAAAAGTATGGACTAAGAAGGCATCTACACATCAGGAATTTTCACAACTATGAAACAACATCACTAAAATCTATCAAAGCAAGGATACAACTAGCTAAAAAAATAATGTTAATCTAACTAAAGCATCTAACAATGGAGATTGAACCATGAAACATGTGAAGAAATCAGAAAATACACCAAGTCAATGTATTTTCATTAAAAATTTCAGCAGCATGTCTTTACAACAACTCAACTCCCTTTGCAAATGAGAGAAGACCCCTATTTATAGTGCCCAAGAATTATATGAATGGCCAATATTGATTTCCATTGTGTGGCCAAGATTCATTACAAAATAGGGTTTCACCTACCCCCAATATATTACAATTTAAAATTACATTCTTGTCATTTTCCCATTTTTTCCTTTAGTGACGACACTGTAGCATTTTGTCTTTTGTTGATTGCTCTTTTGTTGTAGCTATTCCTCTGGGAGCTCCTCATTGATAACAGGGTTGTCCTCCTACTTCTTTGAAGCTGTATACTCCATGAATTTTAGAATAACTGGTTGGAGCTTGTCTACGTCAATGATCTCATACCGCAACATCTATTAGCTCCACTCTTTTGCATTATCTTCAAGCTTTCTCCAGTCTTCATCATACTTTATGCCCTGGTCTCTGAACAACTCTAATTGGTCGAAGGCATGGGTAAAAAAACTCCTGAACTCCATTGTTATTTCACAGGACATCCCATCCTCCACCTTCTTCTGAAAGTAAGGCTTTATTTTCTCTGGATCCATCTGTACTGTGGGCATGTCATACTCTGTCATCAGCTTGAGATATCGAGTGCATTTTGCCCTAATTTCCTCAATCCATTCGATGTCTGGATCCACCTTGCTCATTATTTGCTCGAACCTTTCCTTCCTATTGTCAAAATCTTGCCTCCACACATCCATCAGCCAGTGATCATCCATTTTGAATGCAAGCTCCTTTTCGCATGTGGTTTTTGGTAACTGGAGGATGGCCTCAATCTTTGGATAGGTGGAGTCGTACATTGCATGGAAGTCGGTGTAGAGCTTCTTCGTGCTCTCTAGAGATTGTTGTAGGTCCAAGAACTTGTTGGCTATTCGAACAGCCCAGCTAATACCCATGTTCCCAATGTACAGGACCTGTTGGAACCAGCTCTCTGTAGTCTTGTCCAAGTTCTTTCTTTTCTCCAACTTGTCAATTTGTTCTTTGGACAACAGTTGGGGTGGAGCTGTGGATGTAGGCAAGTCATCCACTTAGGACCATTGTTGGATGTAATCTATCAAGGCAGCTACTTGTGCCTTAGGCTCATCCTTCGAAACCTTGTCGTGTTTTATCAGGTGCACCACTGTAGCCACTGACTCCTCAAGATGTCCCACTTTTTGCTCTATGGTAGTGGTTCCTAAATCAATGGTGGAAATGTTGTAGCTTATTCCTTCCCTGCCCACCACTGGTGTGGCTATTTGCATTGCTTGAGACCCAGAAGCATCCATTGTTACCTTGGATATGATCTTACACTTCTCTTTTCTAGTTGTGATTTGCGCTCGGGCTAAGATAGCCTCTAGCCTCGCTCTTGGGTCCTTTGGTGCGGGAGTTTTCTTTTCAAGCTGTCTCTCCAGCCATTCAGGCATAGTAGACTTTTCCTTAGGTGATTCACAATCATCCTTGCCCTCCTCGGCCAAGACCTCTATTTTCTTATCTCCAGGGGCCCTTTCTTCCATTTTAGCAACATCTCCTTCTTCTTCATCGGAGTCCTGAATGAACACAAGGCGCTTGATGGGAGGCTTGGTAGGTAATTGCTCCCGACGACTTTCTTTTTTCTCTATTTCCTTCCCCTTCTTTTCTCCAGTTTTCTCAAACTCATGCACGTGCTCCTTGGGCAACTCAATTTTTAGGCCCTTGATAGTTTGGGCCTCACCCTCAGGCTTATCTTCTCCTGCATGTTCCCCCTTTGACAAGGGGACGACACACCCTCTTGCAGTTCCCTTGTAGGGAGCTCCACGTCTTCTGCTGCCCTATCTCTAAGAGGCGACCTTTCTGCCTCTTCTTCATCGCCCTTCAGTTGCCAGGCCATCTCTTCTTCAAGATCGTCATCAAAGGTTTGCATGATGAACCTACCACTGACACCCTCCTCCTCATCTCTTCTCTCGGAAGAGCCTGTTCCTTCCTCTTTGTAAGCCACCTTGTCAATTGTCCAGTGCTCATACTCTGGGTGTTCATGGTATTCATCGGCTTCCTCTAAAAATGGCTTCGAGGCCTCTTGCTCCCGTCTATCCCACTCCTCAGAAATTAACATGGTGGCCTCCATAGACGGTGGTCCTGCTGGAGGCTGCAAAGGTTTAGCAGTAGCGAGGACCTGCGCTAGGGCTGCTTGAAGAGTGGGTTCCATAAGGATCTGGGAGAGCTCGAAAGGGAGATTCTACATATGTTTCGAGAAGGCCTCAGGCAAGGTGGGAGCCAGTATTGGTGTTGTTACTGTAGCTAGTGGGAGTGATGTGGTAGGTGACATGGTAGCAGAGGAAGGAGGAGTGGTTACGGCCGAGGAAGACTCAATTACTATTATAGGCTCGACTAGAGGTGAAGGGGAAAGATGGACTGAGATGTCCACTGCCGGCGGGGATGTGGTGACTATAGACAAGGAGGCAGATGATAGGGTAGTCCAGACAGGGGGAGCCAAAAGAGGTTCTAACTGATCTGTCCCCTTTTCTTCTTCCTTTTGGATTACGGGTTGCTCTGTTGTGCCTCTTGTTTGCTTGAGCCTTTTAGAAGGTGAGCCTCCTGGATCCTTCCTTTTGTATACTTTGGGATCCGGAGACTGCTCCATTTCTACCTCTTTCCTCTTCTTAGATCTGGTGATTGGAAGAGATTTGGATGTCCCATCCGTTGAAGTTGTGGCGGTGACATCCTCAGTGGCACTGGGCTCACTCTTTAGCCCTTCATATGTTAGGACCACCCCTTGTTGTTTCAATCGAGCCACCTGCCCATCAACCCATTCTTTGGTTCGAGCCAGAACTGGTTTAGTTATAATATCAAGGTCATCGACCTCCTGCTCATCTCAGTCTATTGTTGGTAGCAAAAAGTTAGCGACTGCGGGGTATCTGGGGTCCATTATGGTGCCTTCGTCCTCTTCGACCTAATCTAGTATGGGAAATGGTTGCACCCTTCTTATGAAGTACGCAGTTATCCGCATGTAGTTCATTGCATGCACTTCCTTGTCGTCCTGACAATCTCCCCAAAAGTCGTCAACGTGGTGCAGATGGGCAAACCCTGACCCTTGTGCTTTCCTTATATGTCCATATGGGTCCATTCGTGGGCAAGCGGTGTGTAGGTGGAAATGATAATTGTTCAATTCTTTCTCAGAATTCCCAGCGCACTGGGAAGTTTGTAATTTATACATTCCTTGGCCGAAAGTTAAGGGATAGGAGATCCTTGCCAAGTGTTTTCCGCTGAGGACTGGTTGTATGTGTTGGAGCTTCCGGAAAAGTTCTAATAAGATGATCTGGTCATTGGGGTATCGAGGTAGCTTATTTGGCCTTTCTATGAAGCCTTGGGTGAGAATGTACATGAACTTTGGGTACTAAATGAAAAGGAAGGCGTATTGCTTCAGGAATGCTCAAGCACTGTGAGAGACCCTTCTCTCGAAATCTCATGCAATCACTCTAATGATATGGCCAATGAAGATGTCGTTTACCCTACAATACTCCTTCTTGAAATTATGGTACTAGAGCTGGGGGTACCTGTCATAGACCTTCAATTTTTGACCTTTCTCCTCATCGAGTACCACAAATAACCCATTGTACCATCTCTGGTCTGCCAAGGAGTAGACTAGATAGGAGGTCATGTAGAACTTGGAGCTTTTCTTCACATTCATGAACTGCTCATGGAAGCAGTCACTTATTATGCCTCCCCAGTAGAACGAGTATTTTGTTGTGACATCCTCATTCTCGCGGAGCATCTGTTCAATGAAGTACACCATCAATTCCTGAAAGAAAATAGCAGTAGGGAGACCCATCACCCTGCTTAGCATAGTGACTAAGTCATGTTAATCTTCATGGAAATCACTGCGGAAGAGTTCCTGAGGAACCTTCACAACGCTACCCCATTTCTCTTTGAGCCAGTGCTAATTTATCAAATTCTTGTAGCCCGTTGGGTTGTCATCCCATGCTACTTTGCATTCCTCTATGGTAGGCGTCTCCATCTTGACGAAGGTGGGAATGTGGAAGGTCTTTGTAATTCCCTTAGCCGACATGTCAGCAAGAATACTCCCATCCCGGTCAACAATTGTTCGCGTCTGGGGTTGATATGCCTGTCAGAAAGCCATGACCAACTCAGGCGCCATGAGGGATGGAGGGAAGCCCACAACTTTCGCAATTCCACTTTTCCTGATTAGCCTTCCATTCTTGGTTGTCGGGTTGACTCTGACCCTTTGTTTAAACTCATCAATATTGACATGGCCGATATTGGTATCTGTGATTTCTTTCCAGTCTGTGACAACCTTCAAGTGCAAAGGTTCACCTTGGAACTGGTACTTCATCTGGTCCTTTTCCTCTTTTCCATGAGGAGTCTTGCCAAACTTCTTTCCTTTGTCCTTTTCCGCAGCTGCCCTTGAGGGTCCTACACTTGATTCCATATATCCTACAAGCAAAGGCATAGTTAGTGCAACGGATCATGAAAGATTTGATGTTAGTTAAAATCCCATGAACGAAATCAAATTTGGACAATTTATCATTCATAAAATCATACTTTTACTTCAAGATGTCATTAGTCCTTGAATTGAGGGCTTTCGGACAATCTGGGCCCGGAGGCCCAAACTTCCCCGGCAAGAATGCTATTTTGAAAAGGAAAACAGGGTAGAGAGATTTGAGAGATTTCTCCCGACTGAATTTTGATGGTTCAAAAAGCTCGTATCGAAGAGGGTTGAATTTGAGCACGTGGGTCGAGATCGGATTTCAAATTTGAGGTCGTTTAGATCAATTTGAGAGCATCCGGAGGTACAGGGCCAGAAGGCCATCTGGGGTTGGCTGTTTGAAATGGCCAGAAATAAAGAGAATTCTAGAGAGAAAATTATGGGGTTCGGGACCCGGTGGGTCCAAGGGTGGCCGATATTTTTATAGTTTTTAAAGTGCTCGGGCTTGAGGAGCCAAGAAGCCGTCATGCTTTCGCCGTTCAGAATGGCGATCGTCAGACGAAAGTCTAGAGGGGGCAGCCCAGCAGACCGGACCCGACATCAAGGTTGGGCATCAGATTTTCATATTAAGTTTTCGCGGCGAGCAGGAGGGCAGAGCCCGAAGGTCAGAAAGGCGGGTGCGATTTTCTCTTTTGAACCACTCGGGATGGGGTGGAGTTTCGGATGGCGGAACCCGGCAAGGGAAAGGACGTTAAATTTTGACGAATTGGAACCCTTGCAGCAAAAAGTAGGTTGGGACCCAGGTAACGAGAGGTCGTCGTAGGTTCACCATTTGAAACGGCGAAGACTCCACAGAAGTCTGCGTACCGGGACTCGGGATCATGACGGGCGGCCAGATTAAGACCAACACCAGATGGTGAATTGCAAGGTAGGCTTCGGGGCTCAGGTGGACGAGGTCCTTCCGTTGTTCAATAACAGCGGGAGCTTGGTGGAATCCCAGACGTCCAAGTCCAGGGGTGTGGGCTCGGGAGGCCAAAACGGAGGCCGATTTCAATGTTTGAAATTTGCAATGCTTGACGGCGAACTGTTGATGAAAGTCTGAGGAGCCAGGCTCGAGAGAGGGTGCGACCGTTTTGAAAAAGATGTTTTATTTTGACAAGTCCTACCGGCGATGGAGAGGCCTGGGCCTAGATTATGAGAATGCCCCTGAGCGAAGAATAGCCGCGTGCGGGTTAAGTTCTAGATCAATCTTATGGGATGCAGCGGAGGTTTTCGACGATTCTAAGACATGGGTTTTGTGAGTTTCGTCGTGTTTTATCAATTAAAAGTAACCTTAACCCATGTGGTTTATCATTTTAGGCATTAAAATCATAAAGGCTTCTTGGGAAGGCAAACGACAAACCTACCTCGGGAATTCGATGAGAGGAGACGTGCAATCTACTAAGGTTCGGTGAATGACGGCAACGGGTGCGAGGGTGATGATCGACAAAGGCAGTGATCTTCTCTGGAAAGCACTCTGATCTCCCTTTGCAATCCTGACAAGTGAAAATGATAGGTCAGGGTCCAATATTTGTACCCCCTGCCATTAATGTCTGTACGGAGGACAGTTGGGTTGGTGAATTCAAATTCATGGACAGTGGTGGGAGGTCTAGGGCCCGAGGGTCAGAAAGATGCGACCCTGCGGCCACTATAAACTTTGATTTGCAAACTGATGGCCAAGAGGATCCCAAGGCCTGGAGATTGGAAGGACGTGGATCGATGACTATTTCAAAATCTTTTTTGGAAATCGGTGGAAAAGGGGGACTCGGGGCCCAAAGGGCAGAGTTCTGTTAGTGATCGGCCGTTGGGAATGACACAAAGGGGAAACCCGGCCAGGGAAACCTGGCGAATCGGGCCCGGCAGGCCCCAAGGCCGCTGGGAGGAAAACTGCCAAGGAGACTCTGCAAGGCACCAGGACTTGACAAAATTGAAGGGGTGAAATAGGGTCAACTCAAGATGAGACTTTGGAGGTACGTTGACCACCCAGGACACTAAAATGGGGCACACAAAATGAGGCGGTGACAAAAAATACCCGGCAAGGTGAAAGAAAAAGAGGGTCCTCGTTTCGAACAGGGCGTGTGTGCTGAGGGCACAACAAGTTTAATGAATGCATGTCGATATGAATGTTAATGGGGGTTTTTGTGTTTTGATAAGATACAATTGATTCACCCCCGCTCTTAGTTGTCTTTTTCATTCAACAATTGGTATAAGAGAAAGGTTCCTTGGAGAAAAGCTTAACAACTTGAGGTAGATATGGGATGGTGAGCAAGAAGGAGATCCCTATATTTGATGGCATAGACTATGCATTCTAGAAGATTAAAATGGAATGATATTTGGTTTACCTTGGATATGATGTTTTGTAAGCAGTGAATATTGCATACACTATACCTGCAAATGGACCGAGCAAAAGTGATGAGATCAAGGCTAATAAAACAAATGGTAAAGAAAGGTTTGTTCTTTTGAGTAGTCTTGCAAATTTTGAATTAGTGAAAGTTGTGGATTTGAAAACTGCTAAAGAAATTTGGGATAATCTAGAAAGTATTTATGAAGGAGAAGATAAGGTTAAACAAGCTAAGATGCAGAATCTGAAGACACAATTTGAGAACTTATCAATGTCCTAAGATGAAATAGTTACAAGCTACATGTAGAGGGTTGATGAACTTGTCAGTGCAATGAGAGGTCTTGGTGCAAAAGTCAAAGAACCTAAAGTGATAAAGAAAATTCTTAGAACTCTTCTTGATTCATATGGTCAAAAAGTTTTTGTTATTGAGGAAGTTGTAAATTTTAATACTTACACTAGAGATTAGTTGTTTGGCACACTAACTGCATTTGAAATGAGAAAATTTGGTTTAAATAATGGTGCAAAAGTGGAGACTTCTTTCAAGGCTAGAAAATCAAAGAGATTGAAGATTCAGATAGAGATGATCTTGATGATGTGGAAGCTAACTTTGTAAGAAGGATAAAAAAGGGCACCAGTAAGTACAAAGGTAAATTACGTTTCAAATGTTTTAGTTGTGGACAAATAGGTCACTATGCTTCAAGATGTCCTAACAAAAGTATGAACAATATGAACAATAAGAATAAGGAAACAAAGGTAATATGATCAAGAAAATCTATTATGTTAGAGAAGATGTTGGTGTTTCTAATGATGAATCTGATTATGGAGAATATGATGATAATGAATGCTTGTTCTTGGCTTTAAAAGATGAATATGTTTCTACTAACTCTGAAAGATGTGTGAAGGAAAGTGCTCTGGAGACAAAGGTGACAAAGGTTAAGATTGAAGGTACTTTGGTATTTTCTTTTCATATTAGATAGGATAAGAAACATTGCATCATTAAAAATGGTTGCTCAAATCATATGACCAGAGACAAGAGTAAGTTTGTTAAACTTGAAAAATATGATGGAGGGCTTGTTAAATTTGGAGATGATTCATGTGCTAAGATCTATGGAATAGGTGCAATCAGTTTTGATGGCAAGCATAATTATGTTGATGTTTCCTATTTCAAGGGTTTAAGACATAATATTTTGAGTGTTGGATATATGTCTAGCAAAGGATATAATCTTATGTTTCAGGATGATGGATGTGAGATCAAAAAATGGTTTGAAATTGTGATTGGTGCTAGAAAAAGGATAGATGGAAATGTTTATCAGCTCAAGGGTGTTGATGGTTATTTCTTTATGACTCAGATTAATGAAAGTTGGTTATGGCACATGAGGATATGTCACATCAATTTTGAACTTGGTTAGAATCAATTCAGTTCAAGAAGTGAGCGATTTTCTAAGGATTACAAAGCCTATGAATATTGTATGGAAGGAGTGTTAGATTGGAAAGCAATCAATAAGAAGTTTCAAGGGTAAAGAACAATCTTCTATTGAATCATTGGAATTGGTGCATACAGACCTTTTTGATCCTACAAGAGTGAGAAGTCTACAAGTTGGCAGGTATTTCATGCTTTTGATTGATGATTATTCTAGAATGATATGGGTTACTTTTCTTAGAGAAAAATGTAAAGCCCTAGATAGATTCAAAGCATTTAAAGTTATGGTTAAGAATGAAATGGATTTAAAGATCAAATGTTTGAGATCTGACAGAGGTAGAGAATTAACCTCCAATGAATTTAACATGTTTTGTGAGAATCATGACATAAAGAGGATTTTTTCTACCCCTAGGACTCCTCAACAAAATGGAGTGGTTGAAAGGAAAAATAGGATTGTTCAAGAAGCTGCAAAGACTATGATGAAAAAAGCTAACCTGCTGGAGGTTTATTGGAGAGAAACAATTCATACTACTATTTACATACTTAACAGAGTTCAAGAAAAATAAAACAACACAAAGAATCCCTATGAGTTTTGGTATGGAAGGATTTCTACTATCAAGTACTTTAGATTTTCTAGAAGAAAAGACTATATTCAAAGAGATGAAGAAAACTTAGGAAAATTTGATGCAAGGTCTAATGAAGGTATCTTCCTAAAGATACTTTTGAGTATCTCTGGGAGAAGTTGGGGGTCATTTCCCCTCCTCTGAACTAGATGCATAAGGAGATGCATCAGTCTAGTGGATCTATGGATTCATCTTTTATTCAGGACTAATGTTGGTGGCTACCTCTCAGGGGGAGTAGGTAGTGACATTGTTGCAGTATGGAGTGAGTGTTGTCATTTTGTAGAGGTTGTTCATTTGGTACTGGTTGGTGTGTGCTCCTAAGGGGGAGTATTCAGATCAATTGAAAGTAAGTTGTACAATGTCAAAGTGGGAGAATAATGCAAACATTTTATCATTTTCCATTGATGTCAAGGGGGGAGAGAGAATCATGTGAAAAAGTGCAAGGTATCAGGGGGAGAAAGTTGTGTATGTTGTCTAATCATTATTGTTAAATAGTGAAGCATGAGAAAAAGAATAAGTTGAAAAGGAGAGAGACAAATGGTGTGTAAGCTATCTAATCAATATAAAAAGATTTTTATTTCATGGTTTTTTACATCTTGTGTTGCAATAAATGAAAAATGGGGAGATTGTTGCAAGTATTAGCATATTAGTGTTGTCATTGATGTCAACAAGCTTGTGTTGTCATTGTTGTCATCTAGTTGATGGAAGAGGTGCTAGTTGAACTGTCTGGGTATGCATTTGTAATTGAGATATTAAGGAATTTTTGTGAGTACATGGAGCTATCTTTATGATGTGAGATGTTGAGATGATGTCTCTGGTGCTTGGTTTCTGAGTTCTTTTAAGAAAAGTTGAAGAAAAGAGAAAACAGTGTGATGGAGGTGTGTTTAGTGGTTCAAAATGTGCTCCAAGACGTGCTCTACATTTCTTTTGTGTTGATGTTATGCCTATGTGGTTCAGATATGTTGGTGAGAGATGTTCAAAGAAGTTTTATTCAAGATATGGTATGCTAGATCATTGTATAGTAGAATTTATGTTCACCAATGTGTGACTGTGTATTACAGAGGTGTCTGGGAGAAATGTTCTGGCTTCGTGCTTCTCCGCAGTTGTGCTTCGGGTCTTGCGATTTTGAAGGTATGTCGATGGTTTCAGTCTCTTTCCTATGTCAAGAGGATTCATGGTTTGGTGTTCTAGAAGATGGTCTTCCAAGTTACAGTGTGTTGTAGTGTTGCTAGGATGTGCTAGGTTTGTACATTCTTCAAGTGATTTTTTTTGCAAAGAAGCTTATTAGTTTTCAAGATGTTTTTGGATCGTGTTTAGGTGAATTTTTTGTCTAAAAGTTATGGATTGATCAAAGGAAGCATGTACTTTAAATTTTAATGGTGTTTGCATGGGTAACAATTGACCTAGTGTTTACACTACATGTGAAACGTCTTCAAAGTTTGTGGAAGCGTGTTGAGGCATGTTAGGATAGATTTGGCTCCTATCTAAGGATTTGTGTGGTCCATCTTCATTCCTATCCACCGCAAGAATGTTTTGGCATCAACCTAATTTGAATTTGTACATTTGAGGTGAATTATCGACCTTGGAAAGGGTTTCAAGGTTGAGGACAATATAAGTATGATAGGGAGGTTGGATGAAACAATCACTGTTTCATGCTCTGGGTCTTGCTTGGAAGATTTCTAGGGTGTTGCACTCCACAACTTGAAACCTATAGGACCTCTTCCTTCTTAGGGTCCCCTGGTTTCTCCTTGCCAACCCAACTATCAAATTAGATCCTCCTACCAAGTCAAGTCTTGGTGCAATCTTGCAACTCTAACCTTAGCCCTTAATCCACCCTAAAGGCTACAATACTCCTAAATATTGAATTTATCTTTGCAGGGGTGTGAAGGTGTTTCTAATGACTTCAATCCATCCTATTTTGGTTCTTGAGGGTCCACCTGACTCCATTTCTTAGTTGCTTCCACCAAACCCTCATTTAGGCCTAAAAAGGCTACTAGCCCTAGGAGCCCCAATTAGGCCTCCTCCGAGAAAACAAGTTAGTTCTCAAAACTTTCCAAAGAACACCTAAATATTTTCTTGGGATTCCTGGTTCATATGCCCACCTCTCAAGGATTTTTGGGGTCTTGGGTCTCAGCTGTCCGTACAACGCCCTAACTTGAAAATGACCCAAAACTAGGTCTTTTAAGCCCTTTCTTGGCTGCTCTCAAATTGTTAAGTATTCCTCACATCATATGGATTGATGGAGCTTCCTCCTCCATGCTATATATTGGAAAGACACTTATCTAACTTCTCCAAGCAGTAATTTGTCAAGGCATTGACACCCCTGCAAATCAAGTGCTCTGCACTAAGGTCTTCCCTAGCCGGAGTCTTCTTGGCTCGCCTAGGGCAAGACTTCCACAGTATCTCCTATGTTTTCAAAGGCCCTAAACACTACCATATTTACATACATGGAGTCTAGTCACTGTTCCCAAAGGGTCATACAATTTGTACGGTGGGAAAGTGAACTAACACTCCATTTTCACAAAACTGCCTGGTTTAGACCAACAACAGTAAGAAAACTAAAGTATTTACAAACAATGCTTGAAATTCAATAAAGAATCTAACTACTGTCACACAATGCTTGAAAAAAAACTACACTACATCCTACACAAATTACAGTGCCATGATTAATCCATTAAAACCTCACTTCAATGCAAAAATCAGAAAATGCACTCTCAAACACAATTGCTTTCCTTGAATTCACAAAACTTCAAAACATAGCAAATGCTTCCAACCCTACTCCAATGCCGAGGCATTCCATAAACAGGGTCCCTAAAATAGTTATCCTCTTCCTTGGGCTCTTCTTGGTTGCTTGTAGCTCCAATTGAGCAATATTTGCAAATATTTTGCAAGAATTCCTAAAAATCCAAAACCTTATTTTTGGCTAGAACCTAATGATACCTATACTATGGTCAACATGACCTTCATCTGATCAAAACCCAACCAAAAATTCCATTAAGGCTTACATCCAAATGAACTAAATTTGATTGCTTGCTTAGTTGTCCTAGACAAGACTGTCCTAGACAGACCTTCTAAACAACCTATGGTGTTCTATGGGTGCTCCTACACCATTCTCCCCCCTCTGCACAAACACTAAGGAATTTGGGGAGAGATAAGAGAGAAATCAATACCCTACTTCTTGATCTGAGCTTCATCCACCCATGTAGCCTTAGATTCTGGTTTGTCCTTCCATTTGATGAGATGTTCCATGTATTCCTTATGCCGAGTAGACTTCTTCACCCTTGATTCCAAGATCCTCTCTACTTGCAGCTTGTCTTTAGGAGGTAAGGCTATGTTACTCACATCCTTCAAGACATCCACACTTTTCTTATCCAAGTCAGTGACTAGTCCTATATACCTGATCAAATCAGCCACGTTAAACACTGTAGAAATGCCAAAGTCTATAGGTAGCTCCATCTTGTAGGCATTCTTCCCATATTTTGCTAACACCTGACATGGTCGCACTCTCTTCATCTGCAACTTGGTTGATGTTCCTTTCTGCAACCTAGATTTGTTAAGATGGACCATGACATAGTCCCCTACTACAAATTGTAGATCTTTCCTAGACATATCCACCTTAGCTTTCAGCTTGTGAGTAGCCTCTATAATTGTCTTCTTCACTTGCTCCTGAATCTCCTTCATGGTCTGAGAGAAATCCTCAGCATGGCCACTCCTGTGCTCCATAGCTCCTAAATCTCTAAGTTCACACACACCTCTTGGGTGCATTCCATACACTATTTCAAAAGGACTTCTGCCTATGGTCTGATTTACACTGTCATTGTAGGCATATTCAGCTTGTGATATGACCAAGTCCCATGTCTATCCATACTCCTTGGTGAGGCACCTGAGAAGGTTACCTAACACTCTATTTATCACCTCAGTTTTTCCATCTGTCTGAGGATGGTAGGTTGATCCAAAAGAGAGGTTAGTACCTAATATGCTCCATAGAGTCTTCCAAAAATGACTCATGAACTTCACATCCTTGTCTGAGAGAATTCTCAATGGCAATCCATGGATCCTCACAATCTCTTTAAAGAAAAGATGAGAAATATAGCTAGCATCATGGGTGGTCTTGCAAGGAACAAAGTGACTCATCTTACTGAACCTATCTACCACCACATAGAAACTAACAAACCCTGTCTTAGTCTTAGGGAGTCCTACCAAAAAGTCCATGCTAATACATTCCCATGGTCTATTGGGAATGGGTAGAGGTTGATACAAACCTGCATTGCTAGCTCCCCCCTTGGCTTTCATACAAACTACACACTGCTCCACATACCTTCTGACATCCCTTGGCAACTTGGGCCAATAATAGAACCTCTGCACTAATTCCAGTGTCTTGTTGATACCAAAATGACCACTAAGACTACCATTGTGCTTCTCCTGGATAAGATTCTCTCTCATTGAACCTTTTGGAACACATAACTGATTCCCCTTGAACAAAAGTCCACTCTGCAATGTATACTCTGAGAATTGACTATGAAAGTGATTTTCAAAATCAAAACATACCTTATATTCCTCTGAGAAGTCTTCATCTTCTCCATAGAGATCCTTGAAACTTTCTATCCCAATGCTCTTTATTTTTATCTCTTGCACTGTCAGCAACCTTCTACTTAATGCATCTTCCACCTTGTTCAATTGTCCCTTCTTGTGCTTGATGGTAAATGTGAAGGCTTGGAGGTATTCCATCCATTTCAAATGTCTATTGCTCAACTTCTCTTGTGTGTTGATGTAGCTAAGTGCCTGGTTATCAGTAAACACTACAAACTCTTAAGGTAGAAGATAATGCCTCCACTTTCTAAGTGACTGTACTAGAGCATATAGTTCTAGGTCATAGGTAGAATACTTTTTTTTAGCTTCATTGAGCTTTTCACTAAAGAAAGCTATAGGTCTACCTTCTTGGCTTAGTACTCCTACTGCAATTCCACTGGCATCACATTCCACAGTGAATAACTTATCAAAACTAGGTAATAAAAGGATGGGTTGAGTTTCCACTTCTTGTTTCAGTTTCTCAAAACCCTTCTCTACTTCAAGAGTCCATTTGAACTTAGTTTTTAGGCCACCTTTGATTGTATCAAGTACTGGTGCACATATGCCACTAAAGTTCCTTATAAACTTCCTATAAAACTGAGCTAACCCATGAAAACTCCTTACCTCTGTCCCTGTGGTTGGTGTAGGCCAATTTAGGATAGCTTCCACTTTGCTTAGGTCCATCTTCAATGATCCTTGGGATACTACAAACCCTAAATACAAAAGCTCTTGTTTGAAGAACTCACACTTTTCTAGGTTGATGGCTAACCTCTCCTCCTGCAATCTTTTAAGAACCAACTCCACATGCTTTAGATATTCTTCTGTTGTCTTGCTAAAGATGAGTATATCATCTAGATATACCACCACAAATATACCTGTGAAATCCTTAAGCACTTCATTCATGAGCCTCATGAATGTCCTAGGGGCATTTTGAGAGGCCAAATGGCATAACTCTCCACTCATATAACCCATCAGTTGTCTTAAAGGCTTTCTTCCACTCATCCCCATCTTTGATTCTGATATGATGGTATCCACTCTTGAGATCCAACTTTGTGAAAAACTGAGCTCCTCCAAGACAATCCATCAAATCCTCAATCCTAGGAATAGGGAACCTATATCTGATTGTAATTCTATTTATAGCCCTAGAATCAGTGCATAACCTCCACTTACCACCTTTCTTGGTTGCTAAGACCACTGGTACTACACATGGACTGATGCTCTTCCTAATTAGTCCTTGGTCTAACAACTCCTGCACTTGTCTAGCTACTTCTAGATTTTGATCTGGTGTAAGCTTGTAAGCTACTTTGTTTGGAAATGAAGCCTCTGGTATGAAGTCAATCTGATGATTGGTGGCTCTCTTTGGAGGTAAGGTTGTTGGTGTTCCATCACTAACTATATCCTTGAACTATTCAAGCAACTTTTGTACTACTCCTGGTATGACTGTTTTCTTAGTCTTATCTTCCTCCTTGGGTTGCACCATGACCACATATCCTTTCCCTCCTTGTTGTAGAGTGTTGATTAACTCCTTGCCACTACTTAATGAGACACTAGGGGTCTTTGACTATCCTTCTTCCTCATCTAACAGTGACTACAGTTTGAATGTCTTTCCATCCTTCTTGAATGAGATATTGTTCTCCTTTCCATCATAGATGGCTCCTCTGTCATACTTCCATGGTCTACCCAATAGAAGATGGCATGCATCCATGGGAAACACATCACAAATCAACTTGTCCTTGTATCCTCCAATGGAGAACTCCACTGTTGTCTACTCATTTACAAGAACACTCTGCCCTTTGTTCAACCATGTCACCTTGTAAGGGTTAGTGTGGGGTACTTTCTCCAACTTCAACTTCCTCATTTCCTCCTCAAAGATAATGTTATCAGTAGACCCTGAATCCACTATAACCTTACACACCTTTCCAAGTATTTTGCATCTTACCCTGAATAAGGCTCGCCTTTGCTTTGGCTCTTATTTGACTGGTTGTCTGATTAGAACCCTGCTAAACATCAAGTTCTCCCCCATTTCTGACTCAATATGACTAACCTCTGGTGACTTGACACTCATAGTGTCTTCTTGAGCATATGCTACTCTCTTTTTTGTATTTGAATAAGATGCTTTCTTCGGGCACCTATAAGCTGGATGTCCTACTTGACCATAGTTGTAACACTTCATACTAGCAAAGTATGAGTTACTTCTGCCTGCTCCTCTTCCTCTATTTGAACCTCCTTGAGGTCCTCTACCTCTTCCATAACCTCCTCTAGAAGTTTTTTCACTTCCATGCTTTGTGAGTTTAGACTCTCCCTGACTTCTTTGTTCAGTCCCTCTACCTTGGTATCCACCTCTATGTCCTCTTTGATCTCTACCTTTTCCTCTGCTCTTAGAAGCCTGATCTTCTTTCCTCTTACTCCTCTCTTCAATCTTTATAGCCAATTGATAGCATTGGTGCACTATTTTGGGACTTAGAAGAGTCATCTCCTCTTGAATGTTCCACTTCAAACCGTTAAGGTATCTAGCCACCTTAAGAATTTCATCCTCAGAAACATTAGACCTCATGCAAAGTTTTTGAAACTCCTCCATATAGGAGTTTACATCTTGCTCTCTTTGTCTCAAGCTCTGTCTTTTCTTGTGCAACTGAATTTCATAATCATCTGGCATGTATGCTTCTCTCACTTTGGCAACCATTCCCTTCCAAGTAGAAATAGGCTTCTTGCCTTCCTTTTCCCTCTCTGTCTGAATGAACTTCCACCATGTCAAGGCAGAACCTCTCAATCTTGATATGGCCACCTTTACCTTCTATTCTTCAGTGACTCCATCACATTCAAAATGGTTTTCCATTCCCTCTACCCAATCCATGACTAGATCAACTTCCATTTTCCCACTAAACAGTGGTATGCCTTCAAGTGCTTTTCCACTCAAAGCCTTCAATGCCTTCAAGAAAGGCTCTTCTTGCAAAACAGGGTCAGGTTCAGGGATCTTGTCTTCCTCTGCAACCTCTTCTCTCTTTGGTACCCTACCTTCCAACCTATCACTGACCTCATCGATCTTGGTTTGCACATTATCCATTGCTTGCTCAAGTTGAGCTATTCCTTCCCTCAATAGCCTATTGTCTTCCTCCTTTTCTTCGACCTTCTTGGACAATTCTGCATTTATCACCATGTCAATAGAACCACTAGACTCAATCTTTGACATATATTATTCTATCCCAAATCTTTTGCTTCTCTGATACCAATCTTATAGGGAGGTTGGATGAAACAATCATTGTTTCATGCTCTAGGTCTTGCTTGGAAGACTTCTAGGGTGTTGCACTCCACCACTTGAAACCTATAGGACCTACTCCTTCTTAGGGTCCCTTGGTTTCTCCTTTCCAACCCAACTATCAAATTAGATCCTCCTACCAAGTCAAGTCTTGGTGCAATCTTGCAACTCTAACTTTAGCCCTTAATCCACCCTAAAGGCTACAATACTCCTAAATCTTGAATTTAGCTTTGCAGGGGTGTGAAGGTGTTTCTAATGACTTCAATCCATCCTATTTTGGTTCTTAAGGGTCCACCTAACTCCATTTCTTAGTCGCTTCCACCAAACCCTCATTTAAGCCTAAAAAGGCTACTAGCCCTAGGAGCCCCAATTAGGCCTACTCTGAGAAAATAGGTTAGTTCTCAAAAATTTCCAAAGAATACCCAAATCTTTTCTTGGGATTCTTGGTTCATATGCCCAACTCTCAAGGATTTTTGGGGTCTTGGGTCTTAGTTGTCTGTACAATGCCCTAACTTGAAAATGAGCCAAAACTAGGTCTTTTAAGCCCTTTCCTGGCTGCTCTCAAACTGTTAAGTATTCCTCACATCAGATGGATTGATGGAGCTTCCTCCCCCATGCTATATCTTGGAAAGACACTTATCTGACTTCTCCAAGTAGTAATTTGTCAAGGCATTGACACCCCTGCAAATCAAGTGCTCTACACTAAGGTCTTCCCTAGCCAGACTCTTCCCGGCTTGCCTAGGGAATGACTTCCACAATAGCTCCTGTGTTTTCAAAGGCCCTAAACCCTACCATATATACATACATGGAGTCTAGTCACTGTTCCCAAAGGGCCGTACAATTTGTACGGTGGGAAAGTGAACTAACACTCCATTTTCACAAAACTGCCTGGTTCAGACCAGCAATAGTAAGAAAACCAAAGTATTTACAAAAAATGCTTGAAATTGAATAAAGAAGCTAACTACTATCACAAAATGCTTGAAGAACAACTACACTACATCCTACACAAATTATAGTGCCATGATTAATCCATTAAAACCTCACTTCAATTCAAAAATTAGAAAATGCACTCTCAAACACAATTGCTTTCCTTGAATTCACAAAACTTCAAAACATAACAAATGCTTCCAACCCTACTCCAATTTTGATGAATTCCATAAATAGGGTCCCTAAAACAATTATCCTCTTCCTTGGGCTCTTCTTGGCCGCTTGTAGCTCCAATTGAGCAATATTTGCAAATATTTTGCAAGAATCCCTAAAAATCCAAAACCTTATTTTGAGCTAGAACCTAATGATACCTATACTATGGTCAACATGACCTTCATCTGATCAAAACCCAACCAAAAATTTCATTAAGGCTTACATCCAAATGAACTAAATTTGATTGCTTGCTTAGTTTTCCTAGACAAACCTTCTAAACAACCTATGGTGTTCTATGGGTGCTCCTGCACCAAAGTATGAGTTGAATTGTTGAAGGAGGTCAAGATAAATGCAAGATGGATGGAAGAAAAATGTGTGTGTGAAGTATATGATATGAGTGATATGAAATTGAGTAGAGTAGTGCCAAATTTTAAGTGTTGGATTACTAGATGTAGTGAGAAAAACGTGTCTACAATCATTCAAACAAGTTGTGAAGGTGTTGTAGCTTTTTTGGTGGAATCTTTGTTGCATTGAGATCATGTTCTCTGTGTAACATTTGTTCTCTATCTTCTTATTCTACTTCAACAGTGAGCCTTGGCTATGAGCCTTTCTAGACAATGTGTCTTATTCTGGCAGTGAGCCTTTGTACCAATTTTTATATTACTTATATTGTGAGCTAATCCTCACCATGGTTTTTTCCTTCTTGGTTTTTCCATATAAATCTAGTGTTGTCTTGTGCATGGTGTTAAAGTTGTTTCAGTTTCTATTATATGCTTTTCATGTTAAATTTTCATAACAAATTAAGGGTTTAATGAATGCATGTGGATTTGAATGTTAATGAGGGTTTTTGTGTTTTGATAAGATACAATTTATTCACCCCTCCTCTCAGTCATCTTGTTCATTCAACATATAAAACCAATTCTAAATAATAAAATTGATAGATAATGAACACTAAACTTCAACCAACAAATAAAAAATCATCTCAAATCAACTACTAATGTTCAACCATAATTCATAATCACATGGAAAAAATAAATATTAGTTACCAAAAAACCCAAAAATGCTTCCAACAACTCCAAAATATCTACAATATGAATTTCTTCATGTCATATGTTCACTTTTCACCTAGCTATCTGCACTACCCATTGTTAGTGTAAATAGTGTCTTTATCTATCTAGATAGGATATCACCTTTCTATGATTGACCTATTCACACTCATAGCTTAAGTTTACTTAGGAATTTTGGGCTTTTGCCTCACTTCATAGAATTCAAACATGTCCTCATCACATGATACGCCTATTGCATACATAGTTGCCACTTTCTCACACACTTTTCAAGTGAGCTCACAAGTGTTGCACATTTGGAGGGGTAGTCAGTCAGTCTCCTGCCTTCTCACCTCATCCACCTTACCTATATATGCAAGGTTTCTCATTGTATTACACTCTTCATTTATATGATATACATCTTATTATGCTCATCCTTTCACTTGTGGAAGGTTATCAATTTAAGCTCTTTGATTTTGGCATTCTTCAACATGGTATTAGAGTCATAAGAACAAGTTCCTTCCGACATCCCACACATAGCCCTATAAACAAGCATCATGGAGCCCAAAAAACATTGTCATTACATCTAAAAGGCTTGAGGAATGAAAAATTATCTTTTGTTTCATTAAATTTGATATTTTTCAATTTTTTATAATTTTTGGACTTTTGTGCCCATTTTTAGGAAAGGTAAAAAAATAAAAATAAAATTAACAAAAGGTCAATGTGCTCTCTATCCATCTACAATTTTCATAAAAAAATTGGATTTTTTGTGAGAAATTTGGCCTATCGGCCTTTTTGGAGGGTTCCATTTTTTTGTAGGTCCAACTCTAGATTTGCCATTTAGTTGATCAAATTTGGGCCTTTACCAAATTTGTGCCATGGTATCCCCTACACTTTTGGAGATTGAGATCTTGAAAGGAATTTTGAAAGACACATCAAGAATGTTAGAGAAGCATACCTGCTCATTCTCTATCCTCCCAGGGAGCTGAGTAGCCATACAAGCCCATTTATTGCCAAGCTTGGATCCTCCTCAATTGTCTTATGTTTGAGGTGGTTCCACTATTGGCTCTCCATATGCCTTCATCGTGCTCTTTAACATGGGTTTGATATCACAAAGGGAAAGAAAGGAAAGAAGAATGACATGTTTTTCTTTGAGCATTCAATCTGCCACTATATGCCCCTATACAATGTGTTTCATGCATGTGAAGGTGATTTGGGAGTAACTAGCAAGGAAAGGTAATTTCATTAAGGTTGTGAGTGTTTTTTGGTTTTGTAGAGTGTGGTTGCATTTGAGGGAATTCCATTGAGTGAAATCCCAAGCATCTGAGCTTGACAAGGAAACTTGGTCTGCAACTCCCACATGACCCATTGACTTGCACATCTCTAGCAACACCCTCCATTGACTCCTCTATTTGGTGCATAAGAACCGGTCAGTCAAACCCCTCATGCAAGGACCTCTTTAATGTCTTTTTTGAATTGAACTATAGTAGTGACCACATCTCCCAAAAAACATGATCAATGCCTCACTTGGCCTAAAGAATCCTTCTATAAAAACATCTATTGGCCACCAAATATTTATTTGGTCTTTATTTTTGCTACCTAATAGTTTTTAGTTTAAACCATCTAATGTTTGTAAAGGGGGTATTTTTTCCATTTTTTCATAACTTGCAAGCGGGGTGGGGTTGGGGAGCAGGGCGAGAGGTGTGTTTTCAAGTGTGAATAGTTGACGAGAAGTTGGTTATGTCATTAAAATTTTAGCATCAAGACATTTTCAATTTTGTGTTGTTTAATAAAAAATTGTCTGAAGTCAACATTGTAAGCAAATCTTGACGAGGCATAACTTTCACCTCACTTATCGAAATTTCACAAACCTTTTTTATATTTCTATCAAAATTTCGAAAGGAATTTGATTTTGCATATAAAATTAAGATTTGGATATCCCATTTTGTAAAAATAATTGTGCATTATAAACAACCGATTTGACATTCGATCTTCACAACTTGTAACAATTCTCTTACACATTGTTCTAGGAGGGCTACAATCAACACTAATCATTCTTGGGTGGGCTCTTTGAATCAAGAGGGTCAATCTTGCATTTCATGTTGATTTTTTGCTTATAATTAGACCATAACTAAAAAATACAAAAAAAAGTGCAAATATTGTGGGAGCAATCAACATGTGGATGAATTTTGTCCTCATGTCTCCCATCAAATTATTGACTTACTATTTCAGATCTTGCAAAAAATATTCTCACTAAGGCATCTTTGAGATACCATCATTTGGGAATAAAAAGTCAAGTCAGATGGCTTGCATTGATATCTCATCTCCCACATCACATGTTGCTACATCTAAATCTGATGTTGACTCATCCATGAGTTCTAGTGATTCTTTGCATCGAGACATTGATATCGTCATTCTAGATCTAGCGCATTGGGTTGCATATCTACTAAACATCACATCTTTATTTGTAGAATCCCACCTTACAAATTTAGATGACACCATTGAGGATATTTATCTTCTATTTGATGTTATCTTTGATGGAGTTGCATCAACATTTCCATCTTTGTATATTTCTCTTACCTCGCCTACATCAACTTCTATCATGAAATATTGTTTGTATATTCATGAGTTGACCTATCTGAATCAATCATCATTAACATCATTTGTAGTAGTACTAGATTCTCATTAGTCTAGTTATCACCATATACCCATGGTCCCTGTTCTTGAATCTTATATGGTACCCAATCCATCTTATCTTGACATCTGTCACACATAAACATTTTCTTGGAGATCTTTGAGCATCATTTGAAGGCATCATTGAGATCATTGCATTCTTCGTATCATGTGCAACATTCAGAGAAATTCATCTTACTTCCTACATATTCCTATCCAGAATGGGAAGTCATCTTGCACACATTTGTGGTGTTGTTTCTTCCCAAGGGAAAAAAATTTATTCAAAATTTTTGGATCATCTTCAGCATCTAGTGTCAAGCATCTACCAACACTACATGCATCATCTTGAGGGGAGGTTTCATGGTTTATCTTCTCCTATCATATTTGGGAGGAAGTATTTCCTTACATGGAGTTCATTACTTCACATTTTCTAAGGGGGTCACATAGACCTCTCTTTTCTCTCTTATGGGGGAACATTTATTGTACTTATGTGATAGTAGTCCTTGGAGGTCATGATGAGTTCTCCATCTATCACTTATCTTCTTCACTTATAGTACATTTTATTTGATTACATTTCTCATATGGAGAGGAGTTTTATTTCCCGCTGCGTTTTATCCCTTTTCTCCACTTTATGAGAAATTTATACATAAGTACCTAACATTTCCTAGTAGATGGAACTCATCATTAATGCATACATTACACCCTAAGTTGCACTTAGGGGGGTGTTAACTAGAATAAATAGTGTCTTTATCTATTTAGATAGGACATCACCTTTCTATGATTGACCTATTCACACTTGTAGTGTAGGGAAATGCATACCTTTTCATTTTCACACTTGTTTGGGCCTGTCTTGCTTTATTTATCCTTACTTATGTCTTAATTGGTCCTATTTTGCATCCACAAGCCTAATAAATTATATCTTTTTATGGATAATCTCAACAAACATCAAAGGATAAATGATAATTTAATGATTTTGGTTGTGTGTCCTTGATTTTTGGACTAGAACTAATAAGACACCTAGGGCATCTTTGTCCTCCATAGATCTTGGGACCCTATTTTCAAAGGCACCTTAATTGGGCCCATTTTTGGAGTGTGTGCCTCAAGTTTCAAGCATCGGGACTAAGACGCCACCTAGGGTGTCTTAGTCCCCCTTAAGTTATGTTTGAGATTTAATTTCAAATCTTGGCAGGATTTAGCGTCATTTAATTAATGAATTCATATGTCAGCTTGGTGTGGTGTAATTTCGGGATATTAAGCATGGGTAAGTATAAATACAAGGCTCTTTCACTCATTTCTCACTAAGCAAGTTGATGAGAGCATTCCTAAGGCAATTTTATGAGATCAAGAGCATTCAAGAGCAATTCATCAGGCATTTGGATCCATCATCAAGATTCAAGCATCATGTCAAAGATATTGTTGCATCATGTGTGTTTTTGAGCTAACATTTGTGATGTAGGGTTTTGATTCAAACAAGCAATCCAAGTCAAGATCTATCAAGAATTACTTTCATTCAAGGTCTACATTCAAGTTAGCCACTTCACACAAGTTTGCAGATTTCATAATTGGTGAGTTGCAACATAGCACTTTGTTCATTCATCATTTCCTTTCATTATTTCATTTCATTCCAAGGTTTAAATTACCAACAAGGGGTTTGAACAAGGAAAACCCCCATTTACTAACAATCAACAAGTTTTTCTTCTCTTGTGTGTTTTTTTTTAGATTTAGGTTGAAGATCATTTGGATTGCAAAGTTGCAAAGTTGTCATCTTCGCGGAAAGTCACCTACAGGTCAGATCTGGAAGTTTTGGGACTTGATATCTGAGAAGAAGTGTAGACCTTGGACCTTAGGATCACATTCCAAAATTGTAGAAATTCAGATCAAGACTAAGAAGAAAATAAGGGCATCTTAGTCCTCCTGGAGGTATTTCACAGAGATTCTTTCAGATCTGGTTCCAACATCCGAAGATTTTGTGTTTGCGCTGAAAACCAGCAGTGGGACTAAGAAGACAGTAAGGGAGTCTTAGTCCTAGCATATTTTGACAACATTTTTGCATTTCCAAAATCCTTATCACATTTCCAAACTTCCCAGGTACATACATCCTAACTTGCTATTACTTAATTTTGTCATTTGCACTCATTATTTGGCTTGTATTACTAGGTTTTGTGAGTTGAATGTTAAGTTGTCTTTTCTAAGCTTTTTCTTGGTGGTGAACCCCTCAAATTCTAAGGAATCTTCCTAGGTCTTCCTTGTTGAGAATTGACTCACCTTTGTGTTGATAGTCAATCCAATTTTGGGATCCTAGGTTTCCTTGAATGAACCATCCCCCTATTGGGAAAATCGAGGATTAGGGTTTCCTTTCTTGTATTGTGAGTCCCCTTTTCCCATTCATTTTCGCCAATAGTTCAACACTCTTAGATTATGTTTACATAGGAATTTTAGGATTTTTTCTCACTTTATAGCATTGATACATGTATCCTCATCAATTGAGATGTCTATTGCATGCATACTTGCTACTTTCTCACACACTTGTCAAGTGAGTTCACAAGTGTTGCACATTTGAAGGGGTAGTCAATCATTGTCTCCTATCTTCTCACCTCATTCACCTTTCCTATATATGCAAGGTTTATCATTGTATTATACACTCTTCATTTATATGATAGACATCCTATTATGCTCATCTTTTCACCTATTGAAGGTTATCAATTCAAACTCTTTGATTTTGGCATTCTCTAATACCCATGACTTAGTGATTGATTTTATTGGTCCTTTTAAATCATTCACTTCAATATTTAATATTATTCCATCATGAAGGGTAGGAGATAACAAAAATATTTGTTGAGATTAATGTTGATAGTGATAGAAAAAATGGGTAGCTAAAAATTAAAAAAATGGACCTTTTTCACATTTTTGCTATTAGATGGTGCTTCCTGTTTTTAGGAATTTGGAGTAATAAAGTGTTGCTTTATATTTTTCTCATTATAGAGTTATTCTCATAGGTCACAATATAAATGTTAGTATCCATGAATTCCATTTATTTCTTTCTTGCAACAATTATTTTTCTCTCCCTCTAGGATCTTTCATATAGGAAAAATACAAACAAACAACGATGTAGATATAACTAATCCATAATGTCCACATCAAAATATAATTAAAATATTATTATGACTATTTGAGAATACTACAAGGTATTATACAAATTATTATAAAGCATTGCATTTGTCTATTAATCATATATAACTTACCTGTTGGCAACACAAGGGAAAACAACTGAGGGGGGTGAATCAGTTGTCCCAAATATTAAAACTTATTCAATTTAATAACCTTATTCTCATATCTGAATAATAAAGATTAAAGCACAAATCAATAACACATTATAAATACACATAACACCAATATTTTTTACGTGGAAACCCTATTAGGGGAAAAACCACAATGGAGGTCAGTCCACAAGATTATACCCTGTTAAAAGTATAAAGAAATGAAATATGGGGAATGCACATGCATTTAGGCACATTCCCTAGAGCTCACTGCTCAATTAGAACTAGGCTAACTGCCCAGAGGAAGAAACACTGTCTTACAGAAAGAATCGGATTACATCTATAGATATTTTAACTGATAAAATAACATCTGCTAATGCCTAATCATAGTTTCAGTTAAGCACATGAACATTTCTTCACTCTTCTTCACTCTTCTTCACACTCTGCTCTGCCTTCGAATGATTAGGGATTTATTCACACATACACACACTCTCGACATCCAATTGCATACATCAATTTGAACAAAAAAACACTTATATATATCCACAAAAGGAAATTTCATCCCTACATGTCGACTTCAACAAAATAATAAAATGAATATAAACTATCAGCCCAAAACACTAAAAATTATTAATGCGAATCAATCAAGGTCAACCACAACTTAGTGAAGACCCAAATAAATATCTCCAACATGAAAACACTTCAATTAATTACTCCTCAAAGATCCACAACATGCTATAAACACCATGTTAGCCAAGAATAGGAAAAACATGAATGCGTGAGAGAAAATTGCCAACCACGAGCACAACAATCATTACAGATGTGCAACAAAGATAGAGCATGATCTAGAAACATCCAAAAACATCACAAATCACCAAAGAAGCATTTGCAACAACTGAACTAACTGAAATTGCATTATCTTCAATCAGTAACACCAACTAAAGCAACAAAAAAATTGTCAGAATGTAAATCTTCATGCGGATCTCTAAAACTCGATGTGGATAAACTAGATACACTCAGAAAGAAAATATTTATTCCACAACCTTTGATCATCAATGTATAGAACTTACCGACATACTGAACTTCACTTCACCACTAACAACCTGTAACTCATTCCATTACAATTTTCTCAATATCCTCGACATATACAACTTATAATGAATTAATGCTAATAGTGTTTGCATCAATGAAAACCACATATTAGTACCATAACCACCACATCCAACAATCTCACCCTTTGGAATTTATGGGAACACATGATGTAAAAAACACCATCAATGCAACTAACTCTTGACACTTACTCCTCCTTAGGTTTTGACTCATTTTCTCCTGAACTCTTCCACATGATCTTCTTTCCCACAAGGCTCTTCTTTCCCCCTAGAAATTTTTTCACGTGATATTCTCCCCCTTTGACATCAATGACAAATATCTCTAAGCTCCACACTAACTCTGAACTACATATCTGAGCATCTGACTACTCCCCCTGAGTAGCAGCCACCACAACATCAATCTGGATCAAGATATAACTATGAAATGCACAAGCTGATGCAATGCAATGTATCCTTAGTTTTGATTAGGAGGGGTAATCACCCCTAACTTCCCTTTGAGATACTCAAAAGTATCATTAGGAAATGACCTAGTAAAGATGTCTATAATCTACTCCTTAGTAGGCGCATACTCTAGTCCAACTTCCTTTTCACTCACCTTTTCTCTTAAAAAGTGAAACTTGATAGATATATGCTTTGTCTTTGAATGCAACATCAGATTCTTGGAAATATTAATAGCACTTGAATTATCATAGAATATAGCAATAGGCTCATTATACACAACTCTGATATCCTTCAACATCTGCTTCATCCACAAGAATTGAGTATAATTGTTAGCAACAACAATATATTTAGCCTCTGTAGTAGATAAGGAAATGGCATTTTGCTTCTTACTTAACCATGAAATCAACTTCTTACCCAAGAAAAATGATCCACCACTAGTAATTTTCTTGTCATTTACATCTCCTACCCAATCAACATTAGTAAAGGAATTCAACGTAAGATCATCATCTCTAGGATACCATAGGCCAAAGTCAACCGTTCCCTTCAAATATCTAAAAATTCTTTTCACAACAGTCACATGAGATTCCTTCGGATCAACTTGAAATCTTGTAACAATGCATACAACATTCATGATATTAGGCCTAGTTTGAGTTAAATACAACAATCCAACAATATTTGATTTGTATCTAGTCTGATCTTCTTTCAGAGAATCATCTTATGTTGTCAACTTGCATCTGGTCACCATGGGTGTATCAACTAGCTTTGAATCTTCCATACCGAACTTCTTCAACAATTCCTTCACATACTTGGATTGAGATATAAAAATCCCTTTATCTAACTGAGTAATTTGCAATCCCAAAAATAATTTCATCTCACCAATCATTGAAATCTCAAATTCATTATGCATCTCATTAGAAAAATTCATGCACAAACCATCACCTCCTCCAAAAATGATATCATCAACAAATAAATCTTTATATCATTCTTGAAATACAGATTACTATCAGCAGTACCTTTGCTAAATCCAAGCTTCAAAAAATACTTGTCCAATCTGACATACCAAGCTCTACGAGCTTGCTTGAGTCCATACAATTCTTTCTTCAACTGACACACCATATCTCCCTTATCAGTTAATTGAAATCCATTAGGTTTCTCAACATGCACCTCTTCTTCCAATTCACCATTTAGAAAAGTTGACTTGACATCCATCTGATAAACCTTGTAGCTCTTGTAAGTAGCATAGGCAAGAAATAATCTTACAGCTTCAATTCTAGCAACAGGGGAAAAAGTCTCTTCAAAATCAATTCCTTCCATCTGTGAATATCCTTTGCATACCATTCTTGCTTTGTTTCTAACCACGTCACCTTGCTCATTTAGTTTGTTTCTAAAGACCCATTTAGTTCCAATGACATTCTTATCCTTAGGTTTGGGAACAAGAATCCATGTATCATTCTTTTCAATCCTCTTTAGCTCCTCTTTCATTGCTTCAACCCAATGTTCATCTTTACATGCTTCATTCACACTAGTAGGCTCAGTCTTGGAAATCAAGCAGTATTCTTCAGCAATATTTATCCTATTCTAGACACCTTTGTTCTTATCACCTATAATCTGATCTTCTGAATGATTCAATCTTTAATACCTTAGAGTCTTCTTAGGATGTTCTTCAACTTCAGGCTCTTCTATTCTCTCTTCTACTCTTGCACTATTTTCTCCTTCCTCTTGATCTTCTTGATTCACCAGAATGATTTAAACTTGATTTGTAGTCTAAACTTGATTTCCTTTGTTTGTACTGTCATCTTGATCATCAAAGTCATATCCACAGGTTCGAGATGGTGTACCAAAGTCTTCATCAACCTTGACATTTTCACTTTCAACCATTTTCCTCAGTCCCTTAATGTAACACTGGTAGGCCTTACTTTTATTAGAATAACCCAAAAAGGTACCTTCATCACTCCTAGCATCAAACTTTCCTATATCTTCATTTCTCTTGATATAACATTTGCTTCAAAATATCTTGAAGTATTTAAGAGTAGGATTTTGACCAGTCCATAGCTCAAAAAGGGTCTTACCAGTATCACCTTTGATTTGTACCTGGTTGAGTGTGTACACAACAGTACTCATAGCTTCTCTCCAATAGATATGAGGGAAATTTCCTTCCAACATCATAGTTCTAGCAACATCTTCAATTGTTTTGTTCTTCCTTTCCACAAATCCATTTTGTTGAGGGGTCCACGATGCAGATAATTGTCTCTTTATTCCATGTTCTTCACAAAAGGAATTAAATTCACCGAAAGTGAATTCACCACCTCTATCTGATCTCAAAAATTTACTCTTCAGACTTGTTGGAACCTTCAAGTTTTGCCAAAATTTGAAGGTGCCATCATGAAAAGTTTGATTGCAGCACTCAGAAACACAAGTGTAAAATCCACTCTAGTGACCTACTTTCAAAAATCATAAAATGAAGTCAGTGCAATTTTAAGAAAAATCACTTTGCAGATGTGTTCATCTACCATATTTGTGAGATCAATTGGCTAGAATGTTGCAATTCAAGATATAAAGCCTAAGCATGAGCCTAATCTTGATGGGTATGAAGTGAACATAGCAGAAAGCTTGCTGAATGTGATGGATTTCTTGCAAAAAGAATACAATGTCAGCAATGATGTGGAGCAATGCAGATTATCCATTGAAGATGCTCTAGATTCTACAGCATGGGTGAAGACCCTTGTTCTTAATAACAGTTATTATCCTACCATCAGAAGACTGGACACAATCAGAAATACGTTGTTCAACTGCTCGCCAAGCTTCTAAGCATGTTGATAAGACTATAGTGTTAGTTAGTGATCTACACCATCTTTGGAAAAATAAGTATGAAGACATGCTTTCTACGCTTGTATAAAACAACAAATCATTTCTATTGCAAGCCGCAGTTGGAAGCACTTGTGTGGTTGATTGAACAAAATGCTAATATACAAGGTGTGGTGCTGGGAAACAACTTCCAAAATGTGACATAGGTTTTGCAAGTGGTGTTACTGGTAGCCTAAAAGGAATATCCTACACAGTGACCAACAATGGAGATGACCGAGATAATCCCAGGCCTGGCACATTGCGCTATGGAGTAAATATTGCCATCTCCCACCCACGTGGAGTGTGGATCACATTCTCCCACTATATGGTCACTACACTCAAAGACATGTTATGGGTTCAGAGCCACACTACAATCGATGGTCGAGGAGCTAATGTCACCATCACTAGAAAAACCATAGTTGTTGTTGGGGCTCATAATGTTATTCTCCACAATTTTCAGATCAATGGCATTAGAGAGTTCGATACAATTCATATCTTCTCTAGTACAAGAAATGTATGGGTTGATCATATAACCTCTTTCGATGCAAAATTAGGGTTGGTTTTTGTTGTTCAAGGCTCCATTGATGTCACCATCTCAAATTGTCAGCTTTAGAATAAAAATTTCAACATTTTGTTGGGAGCTTCAAATACCGATGCCATTGATCAAAAGCTCAGAGTTACAGTTTATAGAAATTGGTTCAAGGATTCAAGACAACGTATGCCTCATTGCAGGTGGCGATATTGTCATGTTGTGAACAATTTCTATAGAAATTAGGAATACTATGCTATTGGAGGACGAGTGCATGCTAAGGTGTATTTAGAAAGAAATGTGTTTTATCCTAGAAAAGGGAGGGAGATCACTCCATGGTTCCATTCCCATGGTTCCAGCTTAGACACAACATCTGCAATTCAATCTAGACGTGATTTCTTCCTTAATGGTGCTACGTTCCATCAATTCCTTGAATATGGAAAACTAAGTTGCCCTTGTTATAAGAACCATACAACTCCATGATTGCAATGAATGTATCAAAGTTGCAAATAGCAGGAGCCGATTTGAAAGAGGATCATACAAGCAATGTTAAGATCATGAAATGGGCGTGACTTATGTCTCTACTTCGGGAAGAGGCATCAAGTCACTAAAGCGCAACGAAAAACCATGTATTCAATGTCATTATGGTGAAGTAAACAGTAGCTACAGATGTTGTACATCTTGAAAGAGATGTCATGTCATTGAGCGATATATGTTATTGATGGGAGCTAGCCGGGCCTCTTACTCGAGATATTGTCCCCATTTCATATATCAGACTGCTAATAGGGAAAAAAGACAAGAAATAAAATGAATAATGGCACAACATTGGCTTGAAACATCTCAGAAGCAGTTCAAGCATTATGTCCTGCAAAAAGATATCCATCATTTTTGTATGCCCATGATGAAAACCTAGTATCTTATCCATCTAAGGCAGGAGAACCTCAAGGATGTGCGGTAGAGTAGTAGTTCCCGCATTCCCACAAAGAAACCCTAATACATATGGGGGTGAGTGATGGCATTCCTGGGTTCCCACAAGAAGTCTTGAATATGCATGTGGTGATTGCGGTGAAGGCGAAAGAAGTGAGCGAGTGCAAAGTGAAATGAAAGGAGTGGAGAGAGTAAAGTATAAAGTGAAATATTTTGTAAATGAATATATGGTCAAAGATGATGTCCACCAGAAAAGAAAAAATAATTTGGGATAGTAAACAAAAAGGTGTGTGATGGGTATGTGTAGGATCATCATGGAAAAAACATGCCCTTAAGTGGCAAAAAATTCAAAAAAATCAGAGTTAGGCAACTTGACCTAAAAATTTGAATAAGTTATCTATATTATTTCAAAAATATGTAAGAATAGAATTTGTAGCAAATTGAATTTAGTTTCTAAACTACTAGGTTTATTTTAAAAAAAATCTATTTGGTGAAAATTTGAAATTTCAATGTAGTAGTACTTAAATTTAAGGGAAAAATAAGTAGGTGTCTTCGACCACCCTAACCACAATAAAATGATAATATTTTTTAATAATATTTTATATATAAGTAGAGGACTCATGTCCCGATGTGATGCATTTTTTTTGTAATTTTTTTCCAAGTAAATAATTAATTATGAATTTTTTATTACAACTTTTAAAAAATATAAAAACTTGTATGTCTGACCACCTTAACTTGGTCAAAACTTCATGAATTTTTCTTCTTCTTTTAATCCTATCGTATGTGAAGCATAGAATGTCACACATGTTTCAAATTCAAAAAATGTGATACTATTAGAAAGCTATAGATGTTTTTCAATCAACCTATCAATCAGGACTTTAGTCATAATTCAAATGGAAAATGAATAATAATTATTTATTAAATTCAAAGTAAAGCATAATTTATATTGGTGGAAAGCTGAGAATATCCTCTAAAACCCTTTTCATTTCATCAATTTTGGGTAAAAAAAAAATCATCAGCCACATACCCTACACATGCCCATCATATCGCCACTTTTTGGCCCATCACGATCCTGCACATACCTTATAAGTGTGAAAATATTGATTTCATGAAAATATTTTCACTTAGGGAGAATGGGTGATTATTTCACCATGTAAATATTGTGAAGATGAATATATTGGTGAAATATGAATTTGTCGAGAGAGGAGTAACAGAAATGAAAATTATTTTAATATAATCAAATATCTTGCACGGGAGAAGAAAAGGCTATCTTTTGGAAAATAATATAAGTATGGAATATATAATTTTGAAAAGTGAATTTTGTGAAATATTTTCACCGAAGAGGTTAAAGAGTGAGTGATTATTTTTACCCAAAGAATATATTTTTGGTGAAAGTGTGAACGTGAAATTTCCAGCAAGCAAAGGGATCATGATTATAATTATAATTGATTTCACTGGAATAAAAGGAATAAAGTTAATTTTTCAAAGATACAAAGAGTTGCACCGAAAAGAAGAGTTGGACCAAATGGATGTTGTGAAGAATAATAACCCCTAGAAATTAAATGTATATATGAAGGCTGAAATCAAATTTGTAAAGATATATTATATTAGATTAGATAGGAGAAAGTAATAGGCTAATAGGGATAGATATAATTCTTACATTTCAAAAGATGATGATGCATGTATAAATTTTGAAGAATTCAATGGAAGATATCTAATTTTGTGGCCTAATCTTGGTATGAACCGTTTGTCAGAATTATTCAATTATTTGGTTGTCTCCATTTTAATGCTTCTTTGTTATTTAAATTGATATATCAAGTATATATTCAATTTATCAATGCACATTTGTTGTATATGTTTGATGTGATTAATTGGTTTCCCCAAAGGAATTAAACATCCTTCTAGTCAATCACAATAATCTAGAAGTGTTAACTAGATTGATAAGAAGAGTCACATAGTTAGGATTGTCAATTTGTCTCCAATATGGTGTTATTTGTGTTCCTACATAATTTACTCAATTGGTTCTTTCAAGTAAAGATTAAATCCTTTTGATAAATTATAAGTACCTGGTTGTGTTAGTTGGATTTATAAGTAGAGTTTTTCAATCATTTACCTGGACGTTTATACAATTTATAAACCAATATTAGTGTGCCAAATAGTTTGAGTTATTTCCATTATAGGTCACATATTCTAGATCTTCATTGGACTCCATCCACCCAACAAGGCATTGGTCTTATCCCTCTCATTATTTAGTCTTAGCCAATTCATTTTCAAAACTTTACATCTGTTAACTGAACATATCCATAACTCCACCTTGATATTACTTATACAATTTATACCAAATAGGTCTACATATCTCCACTTCCAATTTCCATTGTGGATAGATTGCTTAGGTAGGAAACACACAATTTAAGTCTGCTCCATTTGCACGGGTACACTCACCTAGGTCTAGCAGAGCCTGAAGAGAAGAAGGTTCAAATTCATCATTTAGCCTTGTACGTTAGCAAAAAATGTACCAAGAGCTTGGAAAGCTCTTGTGCTTCCTCAAATAGAATTTTTGAGACCTAACAAGACCTGTCTCTGTCTCAACCATAGCCTTAAAGATCTTGAAATTTTCCAGTGCTTCATATTTCTCCCTTAAGAAAGCAACCCACACCATTCTAGAATCATCATCAATAAGCAACATGAAATACCTATAACCTTGTAAAATTATAACCTTAGAGGGACCACACAGATCAGTATGCACAAGCTCCAACAATTCATTTGAACAATTTTATTTTCTTCGAAATGAAATTCTAGTTTTCTTTCCTAACTGACATTCCTTGCATATGGCATTAGTAGGTTTTACCAACTTAGGTAGATCTCTCACAACCTTAGTAGAAATTTTCTTGAAAATATTATCAAATTTAACATGACACATTCTCCTATGCCATAACCAACTTTCATCAACTTGAGCAATCAAACAACTTTTACTAGCAACACTCAAGTGAAAGATATTACCTTTTGTTTTTGTACCTGATGCAATTTCATTTTTGGAACTCAATATTCTGCACTTTCCATCCTTGAACTGAAGATTGTATCCCTTATCAACCATCTGACCAACACTTAAAAGATTATGCTTCAAGCCTTCCACATACAAGACATAATCAGTATTGTGCTTACCATCAAGAGAAATGCATCCTCTGCCACAGATCACACCAGCTGTATTATCGCCAAATCTCACAACACCACCTTCATACTTTTCCAAGCTCACAAACTTACTTTTATCTCTTGTCATATGATGTGAACATCCACTATCAATCACCCATTCATCTTTCTCTTCAAATCGAGCAACTAGGGCTTTCTCCAAATTTGTACAACTATCAGATTTAGTAGATACAAGATTATTTTCCTTGATAGAAATAAATACCCATTCATCATCACTTCTATTTCCTTTATCAGATTCATCATCTGTCACACCTTCATCAACAACATAGTAACACTTCTTTTGAAATATAGGCTTGCTATGTCTTGGTTTAGGAGCTCTTTCTGGACACCTTGATGCAAAATGACCTATCTTATTGCAAGAAAAACATTTAAGAGGAAATTTTCCTTCATACTTACCTTTTCCTCTCGATACTCTTTTGACAATAAGTGCTTCCAGCTCTTCCAACTCTCTTTCTTATTCTTCAATCTATCTGATTTCATCCTCATATTTGAATGTCTTTCTAGATGAACTCTCGCCCAAGTCATATCTTTGTCTATCTCTTCCAGAAGTAGTAGCCTTAAATACATATTCAACCTTAGGAAGGGCATCACCAAATTCACTCAAATCAAAAGCAGTAAGCTTACCAACCAACATATCTCTAGTTACATTTGTTATAGTCTAGAGCTCTTCAATAGCACTAGCTTTGACTTTTTAAGAATTAGGCAAGGATATAAGCACTTTAGCAACAATCTCTGATTCGTTTATCTATCCACCAACACATCTAATTCCACACACAAGTTAATTCAGTCTTTGCATGAAAGTATCAATTTTTTCATCATCACCCATTCTCAACTTTTCATATTTCCCTTTCAGACTCTGTAACATAGCAATCTTCACATTAGCATCACCTTCATACAAGGTTTCCAACTTTTTCTAGATCTCATAAGCAGTCTTCATATCTATAACATTTTTCATCTCAGAATCAATCAAGGCACTTAACAAGGCTTCCTTAGCCCATATATTATACTCAATATCTCTAATCTCAGAAGTAGTAGTAGGACCATTCTGAGGAATAACATACCTATTACTTGTAATGTTCCAAAAGGGTTCACCAATGCATCTCAGATGGCACTCCATTCGAGTCTTCCACATAGAGTAATTTTTTCTATCAAATCTAGGACTATCCTTCTCGTATGTCGCCATCCTAGATCACCTCAAGCTGTTAAACTTATTCCAAGGAACCTGCTCTAATACCAATTGTTGGCAACACAAGGGCAGACAACTGAGAGGGGGGTGAATTAGTTGTCTCGAATATTAAAACTTATTCAATTTAATAAGCTTAATCTTAGATTTGAATAATAACCATGAAAGCACAAATCAATAACACATCAAAAACACACATAACACCAATATTTTTTTACGTGGAAACCCTGTTAGGGGAAAAACCATAGACAAGATTATACCTTGTTAAAAGTATAAAGAAATGAAATATGGGGAATGCACATGGATTCAGGCACACTACCTAGAGCTCACTGCTCAATTACAACTAGGCTAACCACCCAAAGGAAGACACACTATCTTATAGAAATAATTGGATTACATCCATAGGTATTTGAACTGATAAAATAGTATCTGCTAATGCCTAATCACAATTTCGGTTAAGCACATGAACATTTCTTCACTCTTCTTCACACTTTGCTCTGCCTTCGAATGATTAGGACTTTATTCTCACATGCACACACACACTCGGTATCCACTCGCATACATTAATTCAAATAAACAATTGCTTATATATATCCGCAATAGGAAATTTCATCCCTACATATCGACTTCAACAAAATAATAAAATGAATATAAATTGTTAGCCCAAAACACTAAAGATTATTAATGTGAATCAATCAAGGTTAGCCACAACTTAGTGAAGACCCAAATCAACATCTCCAACGTGAAAACACTTCAATTAATTACTCCTCGAAGATCCACAACATGCTATAAATACCATGTCAGACAAGAACAAGAAAAAAATGAACACACGAGAGAAAATCGCCAACCACAAGCTCAAAAATCAATGTGGACATGGAAAAAAGATAGAGAATGATCTAGAAACATCCACAAACATCACGAATCACCAAAGAAGCATCTGCAACAACTGAACTAACTGAAATTGCATCATCTTCAATCAGTAACACCAACTGAAGCAACATAAAAACTATTAGAATGTAAATCTTCATAACTTGAACAAATCTTCACGGGGATCTTTGAAACTTGACATGGATAAACTAGATACACTCAGAAAAAAAATCTTTATTCCACAACCTCTTATCATCAATGTACAAAACTTACCAACATACTGAACTTCACTTCATCACTGACAACCTGCAACTCATTCCATTACAATTTTCTCAATATCCTTGACATATACAACTTCTAATGAATTAATGCTAATAGTGTTGACATCAATGACAACCACATATCAGCACCATAACCACCACATCCAACATTACAAAACTACCCTAACTTCTAATTTACTATTAAGTCATTAAGGCGACTATTAAAATATAAACCTTAATTTATCCAACAACTTGGTAAATATATATTTTTAGTAGCATCTCAATTTTGAGTTAAACAGTACTATTTTCTTATGTTAACTACCTCTATTTGTAATAACCTCCTTGGGTTACTAATTTTACTTTTTTTGTATTCAATTCACAATAACTACCAACATTATCAACCAAGCATATTCCATCTAGCTTAGAAGTGATGACTTCATAACTTCTTCAATCACCATGATGGCAACAACTCTACATCATCACTTATATGCTTACACTTGAAAGTGGTAAGCTACTTATATTAGTTTTATCCCTAGACCTAGACCTAAACCTCGAGGGTTCATTCATGATGACCATGTCTATGTATCCACTTTTAGGAATCAAAGGCTTTGTAGTTCATACACCAATAATAAAGATTTCATTCTCTTCTCTTTGTATGAGATCTTTGATCCCATCTTTAAATAATAAAATAATAACAAATTTCAATCAAATGTTCATTCCTATTTATTAAGTGTAAGCTATCAACTAAATCCAATTATAATAAAATAATAAAAAATTTCCATCAAATGTTCATTCCACACTATTCAATACCAAATATTAGTTTACAAACACCCATAAATTCACACAAGGTTCATATCATTCCATAATTCCAATTTCACACAATGATTGGATCAAACATACATCATAAGTACAATAGTGACTAGCTCATACACACAACATAAGTACAAAAATGACTAGCTCATACATATATCACATAGAAAATAGTGACTAGCTCATACACACATCACATGTAGAATAATAACTAGCTCAAGAATACATCACATATATATAGTGTGAACGATCCACACATGCATTATATGTTCACATAAAGATTAGTCAATAAGGTGGAAATGTATACAACCTAATATATGCATCATTCCACTACTTGGTTCATAATCATATAAGGTCATAAGAAAACCTTACTTGGAAAATGAATGTTGATACATCCCATACTATATCATGGGTCCCATAATTTTTCCAATGGACATCACCATCTATGATGGGAATCAAGCATCCCATACTATTTGATGTCATCACTAGGAAGGGCACTAATATAACAATGTGCATAAATTTCAAGGCCATTTACACAAGTACATAGTAAGTGACTAATGTATCAATAGTGAGTGACTAAAACATCCACAAATGAGCGACTAACACCTACCCTTTTAGTGCATCCTAGATAGAAAAGAAATGTCAATGCATCACACACCACATTGTGTGTCCCATCCTTTTCCCCGATCTCCCACACCAATTATGGTGATGGAAAGCATCCAATGCTACTTGAGATCATTATTAGATAAGGAGTAGTTATAATAAACACATCACATAATTCCATTAAGAATATTCCCACAACCAATTGAATCATCAAGCAATGGATTTTAATGTCTATTTCCCCTAAGCCACTGTGACAACTCTATCCATCTAAGAAGGAGTAGAATCTGATATATACCATCTAGTGACCTTGGTAATATTTTCATCTAACCCCTTTGAAATATGTGTAACACTTGGTGTCAATCACCTTTGTGCTATAGGTGACTTCTTGCTAGCCCTTTTGATGTAATGTTTAGCTTGAGTTTTTGTTACCTACATGATAGGGTAACAACCAACTCAACTACTCTAGTATCACATCCAAGATATCCCCTAACAATCCTTCACCTCTATGATACATGTGAATGATAGCTAATCTATAAGATACAATAGTAGCTTCATAAATCCATCATTGGCATGGTCTAATGACAACCAACTATTACTCTAGTATCAGACTCCCAATTTCATAACAATTTTATATGGTTTCCCTAATTCATAACCATGTAATACCAATTTCATCTTCAAATTTAAGCTTATTAAAGAGAGAAATTAAAACAAATTTAGGAACAACCCCAACCTTGGATTTATCCCCTAAACCATCCCCTTATGGACTTGAGGTCACAAAGTCATCATTTACCTAAGGAAAGCCTACATACTGACTTCCAAATGGGATCAAAGTCACATGTAGTTCTCCTCAACATCTCTTAAAGGATATTCACTTAGGTTCCCATGACCAAGGTTTCATTAATGATTCCCTTCAACTAATAACTCTTAACAATGGATAGGAAAACATAACTAAGCTCATAATTAAGCAATTTGTACTATAACACTTCCCTTCAAGGATATTTAAATCTTGAATCAAACTCCACCCATTATTATTCATAATTCAACTTGAACATCTCAAATCTCTTATAGTTTTATCTCATCGACATAGGTATTTGGCTTATTACTGAACAAAAATTACCTTGGTTCACAAACCCATTACGTTAAATGAAGAGTTATACTAGTTCCTTACAACCCCAATCATATTTCCCAAGGGTAATGATATGCTAAAATTATTCATGCCAATATAAATGGTAGTTATCTTATCATATTCTAATGACACTACTAAGTCCTTAGGTTTAGTTATAAATATATATTAAGCTCCAAACATTATTACCCACTTGTGATATCAAAGACTTCCAATTTCATTTACCCTATGTTACAAACCCATGTTATAATAGTCCAATTCAAAAATTAGATAAGTTATTTGTTCTTGCTATGTATGCTAAATATGACCTTAATGGTCAACAATAAGGTATCAGGATAATGCTACATAGGATTTATCTCTTAACTCAATCTCAACATTACTATCAAATTAAATGATAGTTGCCTTCCATTTAGCATGTAATCATAGTGTAGTTCTCTATAGCTATAATATCCTTTATTTATTCCCATGACAATTCCAATATCAAGGTTCTTATATTTAAGAGGTCAATAGATATCATGTAGTCATATAAATCCTTTACTTTAATGTCAATGAATTATCAAAAGTATCAAGTTGAATGTTCATTAAAGATATATTTAGTAAAGTGTGGTTGTAGTGCCACTAAATGAAGTATTCATTAGTTACAATATTATACAAGCATGAGCAAAGGCTCATATTAATTATTCCTTATTCGTGTTGCATATTAAATTATTATCTTACAACTAAATGTCTGACGTATAACTCTTTTCCAGCTTATTTTTCTTAAATTTCAAACATAGATTTATTCAAATATTAGTCCATTTTACCGACTCACTTCCTTAATGAGATACATCCTTAGGCTCCATGATTCACATAGACCAAGTTTCAAATTCAAGGGTCAAGCATTAACTCCTAGTTTCAAGGGTCGATTGTTGTAATGATATATATAGCCAAATATAAGGAATATAGAGTATTCTATAACTTCCTTATTAAATTAAGTACTAGAGTTTTTACTAAGGGACTTTACAATTAACAATTCAACTAGTTAGTAGGGAACATTTACTAGACTAGTAGAAAAGTTTCCATTAATTATATGAATGCATAAAATAGAGACCACATGTGCTCTTAGTTTACACAAGCTCATGGTAGTCACTCATATCATAAAATGTGGTTATTAATATTAGTGAATGATTTTAAATGTATTTGAAATATGGGGAATGCCCGAACCTTAGTGATTTCCTTTTGGGTTGAGCACTTTTCCCAAATTTCATATGGGGAGTATGTGATGTGTGTGTTGATGTGGGGGTTTGATGAATTTGGACAAGGTATGTGATTGACTTACAGCTTGATAGGTGAGTCAACCAACTCTTAATAAAATATGAAAATGTCCTAAGGATGAAATGCAATTTTTCAATTGACCTAATGATGCAAATTACCATTCTGATGCAAATACAACAGATATGAGAAATCACAAACAAAAACAAACTATAGAAATGGACTAAGCAGAACACTGTGCACTTGTGATACAAATTTGAGGTGAAAAAAGGTAGGACATAGGTGCCCTAGGTGTCACTGTCTTTGTAGGGAAAAGTCAAATATGTTTTCACAATAATTTGGTGTCAGATCAGAGCTTATGTTTTTCACTTCACATTATTAGATCACTGTCGGATAATTCTATAACTAAGTTTTCATGGGTTGTCAAGATGTAGGGTTTTGATTGCAACAATGAATAATTGATCTTCAAACTTCCTTCAATCTTCTTCATACCTGAAACTTGCACATTCAAATAGAGAAGAAATGTTGTGACATTTAGGGGCATGCCTTGGTCAAACCTCGTGTTAGTGTTTCCACTTCCACAATGGTAATGTCAATGATAAAATGATAAATGATAAGAAATAATGATGAATCCAAAGTGCTACAACTCACCACCCTTCAATGGCTACCTTGAAGGAATGAAGTCATACACATCTCCTTAAGGTCTTGATCGTGCTTGCTTGATTGGTTTGAATGGCTTGAATTGCTTGGAGACCTACAAGGGTTAGTCTTCAAAAACAATATGAAACATAAACATGAACACACTCACATAAATTTTGACATGATGTTTGGATCTTGAATTGTTGCAATAAATCCTCTAATGGCTACTCTTGACTTGCTTGATAATTCTCTTGATAATTTCTTGATCATAAATTCTCCAACTTTCTAGATAGATTTGAAATAATGCAATAACTAGGTATTTATATGCTATTCTTCTAATTTCCAAAAATATAAATCCCGATAGTCGACTTTAGATACTTGAATCTTAAATAATAAAATATTGACACCAACATAATTAAATTTGGAGCCAAAATAGGGGGACATAGGTGCCCTAGGTGCTAGTGTCCCAGGCCTATTTTTTGAAACTTAAGGAGTCAGGGGAAAAGTATTAAATGAGAGTGTTTGTTTTATTCTTGCAATTTGTTAGTAAAATTTTAAAATGAGCTATGAAATGCATAATTTAGGAAATTAGGTACTCAATTAGGTCCAATAACTTAAGGGGGATAAAAACATAGTGTGAAATTGTCATGGGTGACAATTTAGAATGATACATATAGCCCCCACTTAAGTGAGAGTATGATCTTATGCTCAGACTCACACTAAAATAGAAAATATGTCAAGAGGGCCTGAATGTACAAATGTTGAAGAGATAGGATGACTAAGGATCTAAGGGGAGCGTGCAAGCCCCCACGATCCAATATCCCATGGAAACCCAACATAAGAACAAAGGAACACACATAGTATGAAATGCAACAAGACAACATACATAAGCATACATAATGTCAAAATTAAATGCAAAGAGGGTGTGGCTAATCATAGACTAGCAAGTTGCATTATGCTAGGATCCACACCCAAAGCGTTCATGACTCAAAGACTAGCAAAGTATTCTATTTGTTAGGTGAGTCACAAATAGAAAACAACACAAACTAGTGAAGTCTGCTATTCACTAGGTGAGCCCCCAAGACAAAGTAGCAAAATAAGAAACACAAAAGGTCTAGTGAAGTCTGATATTCACTAGATGTGTACCCATAACCATACCAAGAATTATACTCCTTGATAATTATGATAAAATGCTATAAAATGATCAAAATGTTATGCCAACACAACACTAAGTTTAACGTGTGTGAACAAACTGAAGCAAAAAAAGTACCAATTTCTATGCATCACTAAGTCCAACATGTGCAAACAAAGTGAAGAAAATAATGATAATGTATGCCTCCACCTTAAAGAAATTGCTAAACACCATGTTGTGATAAATTGCTTTAAGATAGAAAAATGATAAATATCATGCGATAAAAGGGCATGATAACTTATTTGGAAAGCCATATTCCAATGATATGTTTCCAAAAAATGCTACATAATGATGAGGGGTTTCCCCCAAATGTAAACAACATAAAAGATGTACATGTATGGGATCCATGGATTCAAGGTCAATATATGTCTTTGCTATAGTATGGAGCCCGAAACTGACATCATTCCCCAAATACTTATGGAACAATGAACACAATGAAGGAATGAAACATAGAGAGAAAACAAACAAAATTTTGGGTCAACATGAAAGATACCTAAATATATCAACACCCTACATCATCCCCAAAAGGAAAACACAACACAAAAAGAAAATGTTTATGACATATAAAAGAATAGAGATACAAATAGAAGAATGTCATGACAGATTCATTTCCTTTATATCCTTACACCAACAAAGAAAAAAGGTTCATCCGAATAAAAATCACAAACACAAAGACATGCAAAACAACACAACATAGGAGATCACATCACGTGAAAGAAAACACAAAGAGAAAATATTGCACATGCTAGCCGATCTAAATCAAATCATTTGCATCTCAATCTTGCTCATCATATAGGGAAGGTAGACAACTAGAATAAGGGACTACAACAAGTGTTGTACTAGGAGCATCATTAAGTTCAACACATGGTGGGCCACTCTCATCAGGAGGATCATCATGGTTGACCCCATCTAAATTTATAGTCTTTGAAAATCGCAAGTTAAGCTCAGTATGCACTTGTTCATCAATTTTACCAATTTCATCTTCATCATCCAAATTAATCACAATGGGAGGTTTAATGATATCGTTAGTTGTATATTCTTGTTTCACTTCTTGTTTTGGTTTCATGTCTTGTTTTGGTAAAAGTTGTAATTCTTGATTTGTTTGCATAGATGTTTGATTATCAAGCATTGTTTTATTCTTATCTTCCAATTGATGAGAAATATCACGATGTCTACACCTAAATTGTTTAGCATTTTTATTTCTTCTTGCACAATTATCAATTTGTGACAGGGTAAGAATGGGTTTCTTGATCATCAATCTCTTTTCTTCCCTTAAGGTAGGAATTGAAGGGACCACTGAGGGTTGGGAAACCATTGTCTCTTTATGTCTATACACTTGCTTTGTTTTCAGTTGCACAAAAGGAATCGCTCGATTGTCTCTTGGTCTTTTATATGATATAGGTGGAGGAAATCTAGCATAAACACCTTGATTACTTGGAAGGGCCTTTCCTTTGGGACTGGGTTCATCCACAATTGGTGTGGAAGTAGGAACAACCATAGTCTTTTCATTCTCAAGAATGTTGGTAAGGGATAACTTTGTTATGTGTTTTTGATCTAATGTTAGGATCTAGGATTGTTGCACGTGAATAATAACTTCTTACAATGATTATATTGAAGGCCTTTAAAACGTAGTTGAAATGATAAATTTTAAAAGTAATTGAAATGCTTAAATGAATAAAGCAATAATAAAGTGATGAACAGAATATAAGAGAGATAGAAGAGAGAAGAAAAAACACAAGTTGATAACAGAGTTCGACAATATGGCTACGTCTTCGGGTTCCTCTCCAAAGAGTGACCAATCCTTGATTATGCTCCAAACTAATTACAAGGCATCAAAAAAATACAATGTCGAGTCTTCAAGAGTTTCAAAGTCTTCCTCTTTCAAGTGCAGCAGAGTAACACTCCTTTGATGCACAAATTCAGACACTCAGATTCTCCACAATTCAAAATTCTCTCACAAAAATCACCACTCGATTATCCCAAGTCCTAAATTCCCCCCTTTTTATACATAATTTTCCCATATGGGGTTAAACCACCATATTTAATAAAATAAAATAACCCCCTTACAACAAATTTCCCTTATTTTTACAAATAAAACAATAATATCAACCATTACCCCCTTAAAAAAACAAATTCTTTGTCTTTTCTCATAGGAAAGCCATTTAGAGGTTGATTAGTTTTAATATTAGTTTTAACAACTATAATAAAGCCAAACTATCTCTCGTATATTCATGGCCCTCATAATTTCGGGCTATAAAAATCATAAGGGATTAAATTTGTTTTAAGTTTGGAGGTTAACTTTAATTTTAGTTTTAAAATATCTTTTCATGAAAATATTTTTGATATTTTAAGCCCTTAAAAATCTCATTTAAATCCCTTAAAATCTTTTAAAATCCTCTAAAAAACTTTTAAGATCCTTAAAAATCTTTAAGAATCTTTAAAAATCCCCCTAAATATCTCGTAGTGTGGGCTTTTAAAACTTAAAAGGTTTAATAATTTAAATATAAGGGAATTCAACTTTTAAATTCTATTTTAAATTGTCATGTCATCATTTTTTCCACGTCATCATTCTTGCCATGTCATCATTCCTGCCACATCATCATGGTCAACCCTCAACTTTGACCGACCATAACTTTCACATACGAACTCAGATTTGGTCTATTAAAAATGCGTCGGAAAGCTCTTGACAAGATATTTGACATGGTGATGAAATATGGAGCATGTGGAACACTTCAATTTTTCACAAGTATCCACCCAGATCAGTCCTCCCCACTGCAGAGCTTTTAGACCTCCAAAAGTTACTTTTATTCAGAGTTTAAGTGAGGGCATGGCCTCCCCACTTGTGTTGTATTACCTGTGTATCTGTACACCTGGCTCATCACCACAATCAAGACTGCAATAATTTTGTTAAACATATGCATCATTCCATCGCTTCTATAAGCATCTACATCAACGGTTATAGCCATTAACCAATAACCACTGACTAATATCAAGTTGAATTACAATGCAAATACAAAAGCGAATGAAGCAACATGTCTATCTTTCACAATAGGAACATTTTTACCCAAGGGAATACCAATGCTTTCATTTACCACTTCCTCATGTTGTGTAGTTGGTGTATCCTACAACATCTGATTAGTCTTTATTACCTCAAGTTCATGTCTAGAATCACCTGACTTGATAGACATAATAGATAAGTATTTACTTGCATTAATCACCCTTTTCAACTATCCTGTGTTTGCAAAAGATCTATCAGTTTTAATCCTGTGAGAATGTACAATATACCTGATACCATCTTTAAATAAATTATAATGATTAAATTACCTATAGAAAATAGCCTTCCGATCATATAAATAAGGGCTTCCCAACACTATCCCATAGATATATAGTGGAACCACATCAAACTGTACCTCATTAACAAACTTACTTGTGATTACGAATCTCAAAATGTACTGCCTTGTTACTTGCAATTCATTATTTTCGCAAACCCAACCTAGTGGATAAGGTCTCTTATGTTGTGTAGTTTTCAATCCAAAGTTCATTACAACATCTTCATAAATTAAGTTAACTTGAGATCCACTATCTATGAGTGCATCAATTTTAATATGCTTAGCAACAACCCTTATGTGAAAAAGCTCATTTATTTTCTTATCTTCAAGGACATTATTAACCTGGGAAGTAGAAGCACAACTAGCAAAAAAAACATTAGAAGCCTTACCTTTCAATCCCATTGTTGTTATCTTAGTTTCATCTTCAGACTCTGAACCAAGATCCATAACAACATTTGTGGACTCCTTCTTACCTTTCTATTTACGAGCCCATTTCGACTTCAATTCTGGATGCAACTACCAGCAGTGATCTTCATCATGACCCTTCCTATCACAATGAGAGCATGAGAGCTTATCATCCTTCTTCTTAATTGTAGCTATCTTCTTACCGTTTCATTTATCTTTAGATTTATCTTCAGGCTTAGATGGCTTCTTGTTAGAATTATCAATGAAAGTACCCCTACCTCTTGACTCCAAGTGTGTGGCTTGAACACATACTTCATCCACATTACAAGGATTCAAAACCAAAATAGAATGTCTTAGATAACAGTGAAGACCACCTATGTACTTAAGCAAGGTATCCTGGGTGTACAATGGAACATTCAATGCAATAACCCTTTTCCTGAATTCATGGGTGTACTCTTGGATAGTTTGACCTTTCCCTTGCCTAAACATTTTCCAGTCCATCATTAATTGTTGCACATGGCCTAGGGGATAAAATTTCTTCTTAAGAGCATTAATAAATTTTTCCCAAGTTAAATTGACTCTACCATGTAGTGAAATTTCTGCCCGAGTTCTACTCTCCCACCATGTGAGAGTTATTCCTCCCAATCAAAGAGTAGCTAATTGGATCCTAGAAGCATCATCAAATAGATTTTGGACTCTACAAGAGACTTCTACTTGTTGAACCCAGTCATCTAATTTCTTAGCATCTAATTCCCCACAATACGTAGATCAAATTTTACATCAAATTTAATTTTAGGCTTATGTGCAACCTTGAAAGAATTAGCAGAAGAAGTAGAATCAGTAGAAGAAGAAGGAGAAGGCAAAGAAGAAGGAGAAGATGGAAAAGAAGGAATTTTTGGAGGCTCATCATCACCTCCTTGTCTTTTCCCTTTGTCCTTTCGACCCACATGCTTTTCTCGCTTTGACGAATCTCCTTTTTCATGCTTTTTTTGTTCCAACTTTTCTTTCCTTTCTTGAAAAAGAACTTCTACCATTGCCTTCATTTTGAGAAAAGCTTTTTGAAAACTCTTCTGATCAAGCTTTGAACTTTTTCCAACTTCTGATCCTTCCATATTTGGCTCTTGGCTCTTGTTATCATTCACCTCTACAAACACCAGTCACAACAAAGCTCTGATACCACTTGATCTGATGTTAGGATCTAGGACTGTTGCACGTGAATAATAAATTTTTACAATGATTATATTGAAGGCCTTTAAAATGTAATTGAAATGCTAAATTTCAAAAGTAACTGAAATACTTAAATAAATAAAGCAATAATAAAGTGATGAACAAAATATAAGAGAGATAGAAGAGAGAAGACAAAACACAAGTTGATAACAAAGTTCACCAATATGGCTACGTCTACGGGTCCCTCTCCAAAGAGTGACCGATCCTTGATTTTGCTCCCAACTGATTACAAGGCATCAATAGAATACAATGTTGAGTCTTCAAGAGTTTCAAAGTCTTCCTCTTTCAAGTGCAGCAGAGTAACACTCATTTGATGCACAAATTCAGACACTCAGACTCTCCATACAAAATTCTCTCCACAATTCAGAATTCTCTCATAAAAATCACCACTTGGTTATCCCAAGTCCTAAATTCCCCCCTTTTTATACATAATTTTCCCATATGGGGTTAAACCACCATATTTAATAAAATAAAATAACCCCCTTACAAGAAATTTCCCTTATTTTTACAAATAAAACAATAATATCAACCATTACCCCCTTAAAAAAACAAATTCTTTGTCTTTTCTCATAGGAAAGCCATTTAGAGGTTGATTAGTTTTAATATTAGTTTTAACAACTATAATAAACCAAACTTCTCCCGTATATTCATGGCCCTCATAATTTCGGGCTATAAAAATCATAAGGGATTAAATTTGTTTTAAGTTTGGAGGTTAACTTTAATTTTAGTTTTAAAATATCTTTCATGAAAATCTTTTTTGATATTTTAGCCCTTAAAAATCCCATTTAAATCCCTTAAAATCTTTTAAAATCCTCTAAAAATCTTTTAAGATCCTTAAAAATCTTTAAGAATCTTTAAAAATCCCCTTAAAAATCTCGTAGTGTGGGCTTTTAAAACTTAAAAGGTTTAATAATTTAAATATAAGGGAATTCAACTTTTAAATTCTATTTTAAATAGTCATGTCATCATTTTTGCCATGTCATCATTTTTACCACGTCATCATTCCTGCCACATCATCATGGTCAACCCTCAACTTTGACCGACCATAACTTTCACATACAGACTTGGATTTGGTCTATTCAAAATGCGTTAGAAAGCTCTTGACAAGATCTTTGACATGGTGATGAAATATGGAGCATGTGGAACACTTCAATTTTTGACAAGTATCCACCTGGATCAGTTTTTCCTTAAAATTTTAGTATGACTTGAAAAAGAAATCCTCACAAGGCTTAATAGGTTCCATAGGTTGAGGCCAAAAGAAATCCAATGAATAGTTTCCATAGCAAGACAAAGGATTAAAGCCACTATGATGCACTATAAAAATTTGGTTCTCAAATGGGAACTTTATGCGATAACCGATGAGACAACATTCATGGAGCATAGCCATAGGTATCCTCACTTCACATAGAATTGGTTCGACATTGAGATGATAGAGATTGAGGTATCTAATTATTTCGGTCCAACTTTAAGAGGAAGAGTGGTCAAACCTATAGTAGGGTGAGCAAAACCATCATGAGTTTTCAACCATGCTTTTCATTGCTCAGAAGAACCTTGATAAAGCTCATGCACATATAAGAACTCCTCAATGATCACATTCTCTATACACACAAGATCAATGAATATTCCTTGTATAGGTTTGTCATTAATATATTCGATGATATAGAGAGGACCATTAGGTGCATGTATAAATGTGTCAATATGGGTGAAAGCAATGTCGGATAACAAAGTGGTTTGACCCTTGAAAGGTTGAACATCTATGAGATTGATCATATCTTGTAGACCATCACCATCATCACTCTTATTATTATTATTATCATCATCATCATTCTTGTCAACATTCATATTATCATTCTTATCATCACAAGCTTGCATGAAGTTGGATGAATGGTTTGGCGTTGGATTGGTGAAAATTAGCAAGATTTGGTTAGGTGGGGCAATAGATTTGTTTCCTTTTTCATTAACATCACCCAACTAGATATTATTAGAGTCAATGAGATCTTGAATTTGATGTCTAAGACGTATGCAACACTTTGTATCATGTCCATGTGTGTGATGATATTGACAAAAGGATTTTGGATTGAAGCTTGGAGATACATGTTTGGTTGTGTTCACGAGTCTAATAGACAGAAATTGGATTAAGTTTTTGCTCAAAAGTTGCAACATGACCAAATGAAGGGAATCAGGTAACTATTGAATTGTCTATCTCTCACTCTAAATTGATATGGAGTTGAACTTATGGTGGGAACTTGTGGGTCAATGTGGTTAGTTGTTTGAGGTGTGTTTATCTTGATAAAGTTTTTATTTTTCTTTTTGAATGGTTGATACATGTGTTGTGGTATGGATTCAAATTTCTCAATAGGAGTCGATGAAGATGCCTCTTCCTACTAACTAATCACATTCTGATAGTCATGAAGAGTCGTACACAAGTGTGTAAAGGATGGATATTTCATCAATAAGATCTTATCCCTAATGCCAAGTTGCAAGTTCTCAATGAACACTCTTTGAAAATTTGCATCAGGAGTAAGATTGATTTGTGAGTATAGTAATGATACTGTCTTATGAAATCGGTCATTTTTCATGTTTTCCTTGTTTGCACCTCACTAAATCAATGAATGTAATTTTTTGACCTATGTTTCCTTGGAAATGTTGTAAGAATGCTTCAACAAGTTCATTGAATGAATAAATCGAATTATTTGGCAATGAGAAAAACCATTTCAAGGTTGTGTCTTTCAACGACCTAAGAAAGAGTTTAGCTAGAAGCTTGTCTTTAAAGATGAAATCAGTACACAATGTCGTATAAGATGATATGTGACAATTACGATCTCCTTTACTATTATACTTCTCAAACCTAGGAATATTTGTGTTTAGTGGCATGGTTGTTTTCAAAATTTTGAGTGACAAAGGGATCCTTTTGACATATTGTGATGGTTTTCCATTTTGGGCTTGGTTCAATGTTGAAATTTGTTGTTGGAGTGATGTTACACTTTGTAAAAGTTGATGGATGATTGAGTCATTGTTTGAATTTTTTTTGGAATGTGGTGAATATGGTGGGATTGTGCAAGTGCTTGGTGGACTACTATGTTGCAAATTTATTAATGGTGTTGAAACTTGAGATGTCATATGTGATGTTGAATGAAGTTATAAGGATGCCCACTAGAGAACCCTAAGGTTGGATTTATGCCATTTATTTATTTTATCATTGAAGTGACAATTGGATTTGTGTACGTAGGAATAGAGGCAATAGATGTGGGGAGGGAGATTTGGCTTCCTCCTTGGCTTTGAGTGTACCCCAAATCTTGAGTGTAACTAGCCATTGTAGGAATATTCATGTCCATAATATGGGCTAGGCTACACAATACCTCTAATCCTTGGAAATCATTGATAAGTTTCCTTAAGTTTTCTACTACAGGCATTATTTGTCCAACTAAGGATTCAATGCTTAACTAGTCTTACAATTTCTCTAAGTCTTTATCTAATTTTCTTAATTTGTCTTTGGGAACATGTGCAACAACAATCTCAACATCCATAAAGTTACTTGTTTGTGAATTTTTCATTGGTATGGTAGGATTAGGGATCAAGTCTAAAATGGGCATTGGTATTAGCAATACCTTACATGATAGAATTAGGAAATTCAGGATCCACAATGGATGTAACAATAGTGTGGGATGCCATAAGTCTACAACTGCATCTCTTTGAAGTATTGGCAATAGGACACCAGGTTGTGAAACTCATACAAGTTTCAAAACACTAAGTGTGCCCACTATGAACACTAAACTATCAGAAAATCACAATAAAACACTCAGAAACAATAATCAAAGAGTAGAGGTAGATAAAGAACACAAAGAAAAATTTCTAATAGAATTTTGATCCAAAATAGGCAAGATTATGGCACCCAAGGTGCCTATGTCTTAGGTAGGCTTTTGAGAAATTAAAAGCTTTTTTGTTTGTAATACTGTTTAGGGTTTCTATGTCTATGTGCAAATAGGTCGGACGATAAATATTTTTCCAGAATTTGCTCAATTTATGATAATGTAATTCAAAATGCAAGTATGCAAGAATGTTGAAAATGCTTGAACAACAAATGAAAATTGTAGATGCAATTCATAAATCTAAAATTTAGAAACTAACTAATTCTAATATGCTAAACCTAAAAATGATAATGTTTTTTATGCTTTTGCAACAAAGTAATACAATTTTTCACTTTTTAGCTATATCAAAGATACCTAAATGTATACAAATGGCACTTTTTTTTTTTTTTTCAGATTTTAAATGATCTAATGCAAATTTGTAAATGATATTGGAATGTAGATTTAACCTAAAATGATTGAAATTAACCCTATTGCAACCTATGATGTAATATAATATGCAATTTTTTGAATTTTTATGTTTTTATGATGCAAAAATGGATGCCTAAATAAAAATTGCAAAACAATATTGTGAACGGGCGAAAATACGTGTTAGAAAATGAGTAGCAAATAAAAGAGTGCAAACAACAAATATAAACACCCTACACCTCAAGATTGTCCTAGTTGGATTCAAAAACAAAGTAAAGATAACAAATGGAGCTGATTTACCTTGTCTTGAATTGATCCTTTGGTTGGCCCTTGATTTTCGATCTTGTGTATGCTCCTTGGATGACAAAAGATGCAAGTGTGGGATGTAAGATGGATGGAAAATGAGTGAGAATGGATGCAAATGCAATTATTTTGGCTAAGTATGGCTCAAATGAAAAATTTGCAAGAGTTTGGCTAGCATAATAATCTTCTCTCCAAAATGAGAAAAAAGGGGGTATTTATAGAGAATTTTGGATTCTCTAGAGAAATGGACGACTGAGATTAAACCAAGATGGCCAAGATGTAGGGCTATGGTGAGTTGAGGACTTAAAAACCCTCACATCTTGACATGTGGCATGTGAAGTGGCTTGAGAAAGATGATGTGTAAGTGAGTTGGAAGGATAGTACATGACATGGAGGTACTACATAGTACCTTGGGATTTGGACAAGATCTCCTCATAAAGGAGGTCCTTGTCCCCATGTGGGTGAAAGGACATGTGAGGAATTAAGAATTCCTCAAATATCCACATGGGAATGAGAGAAAGAATTTAAAATTCTTTGGAATGCATTGGGGGATTAAATATGAATAAAAAATTTACATGGGGAAAGGAGTGCCTTCTCCAAAAGGAGAAAGTCTTTAATAAGGTTGACTTAGGACACATTCCATAAATGACATGGAGATTAGGTTGACCTAATTAAGTGATTAAGGTTGTGCAAGTACTTGATTAGACAAATTAATGACATATTAGAGGAAAGTGGGAGATGGGGAAGAGTACACATATGACTTGATGTAACAAGTCAAAGATCACATGGGGAAGAAAAAATAATTTAATATTCCTTGGAAGGATAAAAGGATTTAAAAATTCTTTGAGAGGTTGATTGGGCTAGTTAATGAAAGATTAGATGAGGGTTAGGTGGCTCAGAGAGATTAGAGGCCAACTTACAAAAGTTGGAGGATGTGACACATCCTAATCAAGGATTAGACATGTGAACATCCCTAATGATGAGATTAGAAAAATAATTAGGATTAAGAAAGGGATGTGACATGTGAGGAATTAAATAAATGTCATATTTATTTAATTCATTTGATGAAAAGAAGGATTAAAGAGATAAGGTATTTATTTATTAATTAAATACCTTAGGGATTTGGCAGAATTAAGGATATTAATTAAATAATATCGATATTACTTAATTAATGCAAATAAGGGGATGCTTAGACGAAAGTGGATAAATTTGGATAAATTAAGTGTCCAAATTTAGGTTTCTACATTTTTCCCCTCTTTGAGATGGTGTTACGAAGTAGCATCATTTCAAAGAATATTAAAACATAGAACCTAGAAGAAGATGGTTAGATTGGGAAAGATTCCCCAATCATTCAAAGGAATGACTAGGAAGGGAAAAAAAATGAAAATTATGGATGAAGGATGCCCCCTCAAGAGGACATGTGGGTTCAAAAGAACACAGGTGTGCTCTCGAAATCGAGGAGATGATGCAAGGGCTATATGAGGAAGATGATGCAAAGGGTATATGAGGAAGATGATGCAAATTGATGGGTAAGAAAGGATGAAAAGGGGGCAAGAGATTGGGAGGGAAGAGTGATGAAGGATGAATGGATGGGGGGGATTTTGATAGATGAGAGGGTGGAGATGAAATGCAATCCAAATGCAATTTTCCATATTTAGGAGCATTGATTTTTTTCTATAGCAGAAGACACTATACACCAAGGTATAAAGGACCAAGGCAGATTAGTGTCTAATGCATGAAACAAACACATCAAACAATAAGGCTATCCCAACACCCCAAAGTCGTGATGACCTTGGTCGGACCAAGTATTGGGATAACCACAAGCACAAGAGGATGCCCCAACGTAACACAAGACCTCAAAGATTTTGGTGGGTACTACATGGGACAACCGAGAAGACAACAACAAAGAAAAGATCAAGATACGCCCCTATGTTGACTAGTCAAAGAACACCATGATATGATGAATCAAGGCGACCATGACAAATGATGATAGGGAGCTCAACTGATAAACAAAATCCAAAAACATCAAAATATTGCAATCAATTTAAAACATCCTTTGCCATAGGATCAAGGGGATGGATGAGATTGATGAGGTCTGTTAGGAAGGATGCATCCTGTTGAGATCGATGATGGATACGAAACTGAAAGACTGATATGACACAGGATATTCAGAACCGATTAGATCTGATGATACAAGTGGATCTCGTTTGTTAAGAACCAACTAGATAAGGCAATAACTCGATGACATGACACAAGAGACATGACACAAGATAGGAGACTGACACATCTTAGTGACCTAGGGGCTTGGGGGTCGATCAAAGATTAGCCTTTCCTACGTGAAAGTGCAGAGCCCTCATAGTTTGATAAAAGACTGATGACCGACCATGATCGGGACTTCGATGGATGACAAAGATAGGATGGAGAAAAGGAGAGAAGTGGACAATGAAGATTGATGATAGACGATAAAAGAGAAGACAAACAAAGTAGAAAGACAAATGATAGACGATAAAGGAGTGGATGGACAGAGAAGAAAGACCGATGATAGATTATAGAGGAGCCCCAGGGGTAGATTAAATGATCAACCTTGCCTACGTGAAAGCACAGGGGTAATGTAGTTCGACAAGGACTGAGGACCGACAAGACAAGATGGAAACTAGGTGAGACCGAGACGATGGATGACAGGATGGACAAAGCCCCAAGGGTGGATCTAATGATTGACCTTGCCTACGTGAAAGCGTAGGGGCAACATAGTTTGATGAAAGAACAACGATAGACAATGTATAAAGGATGATGAGATAACCCTAGACAAGGGGAAAAATTGATTAGATCAACACGATAGGATAGGATAGACCTGTTAGATTGGATTGGAGGATGGTGACCACGAAGCTCAGGGATAAGATAGTTATCCAAATCATCAAAAGATGAATTGGGAGGATGATATGATGGAGAGATGAAGGATGATAAAGGAGAGGAGATTGAAAAAATGTGCAAAAGATGCAAAAGTGATGACGATAAGATAGATGGCATTGGATTGTGTGGGGAGTAGCCTACAGCTAGATACCAATGACAAGGGATTATAAGATGGGATGAGGAGAAGGAGATGAGGATTGGGAGATGGAAAGGATTGGTTGGATTGATGGATAGGAAGATAAGGATTTGGATGAGGAAAATGTGACCAGATGGATAGATGAAAAGGGATGCTATGATGGAAGGATAGGAAGATAAGGATGGGGAGATGGATATAAGGATGGGGAGATGGATATAACGATAAGGAGATGACGATAGGGAAATGGAAGGGATTGCTTTGATGGAATGAATGATGTCTCCAAGGACTATATCACAAAGGAAGATAGATTCCCCCACTCTAGATATGTCATGTGCGAGGAGGCATGAAGGATGCAATAAAGAAGGATAGGAAAATAAAGGAGTGAGATGGATGAAGATAAGATGCATGGATAAGGAAGGGAGATTGAAGGTAGCATGACGGGTGGATAAGGAAGGTAGACGAGTGCGAATGAGGATTAAGATAGTGTGCGGATGAGGGGAATGTATGCTAAGAGGTGTCCAAAGCATGTTTATATGTTTGCCCCTATCGTTATCAAGATCACAAGGAGGATGGAAGGATTGGGATAAATGAGATATGCCAAGCAGGATGTGTAAGATAGGTAGGATGGAGGGGATAAATGAAAAGGACGTATAGGAGGAAGACAGGTGCATAGTGGGAAGCATAGCAGGAAGCATAGTGGATGGAGGGAATGCATATTAGGAAGCTGCCCCCAAGTGCATATGGGGATTTATGCATGACACATGTTTGCTAGGTTTTCATCATGGTACTTATCCAAGGCACTTGTTTGCCATATTTTCACCATTGGACGGATTATTTCTCTTTAATCTTTGATTTTTTTGATTTTTTGGAATTTTTTTGGCTTTTTTGGATTTTTTGACTTTTGGATAGCATGCGGAAGGAGATGGATAAGGATAGGGAGGTGAATAAGTGGATTTAGAAGACATGTGATAAGGAGATGGATGAAGGACTCAAGCATCAAGTTCCATACAAGGTGTTAAGAGCCCATATTCGAAGTGACTGTTGGACATTGGTACAATCTTATTAGGATAAATGGATTATGCAAGAGGATGAATTAGAGGGATTTGATGGGGGAGGTATGTGGGATAATGGATGGGATGTTGGAAAGGGTATGGATAGAATGATGGGGTGGATGTGTGATGGGGTGGTGAGTTCAAGACCAACATTGGCACATATGGTGATGAATGTGAAATGATAGGAGTATTAATGGATGGGGAACGTGGGGATAATGGAGGAGATGGGATGGTGAATTTTGGAAAATAAGGACCCAAAACAGACTTAGGAGATGAAAGGGGTGTATGATTAGCTTTTGGATTAGCCACTTTGGATGTTCTTACAGATTTTTCATTTGATGGCAGTGCATCTTTTTCCTTTGGGATCCACATGGTTTTGATCTTTTCTTTGATGGACCTTTGCGGGCTACATATTTGATTTTGATTTTGGATTTTATTTTTCTTTTCTTCAACATGTTGTTTAGGTTCATGTGGATCTTTAGATTTAGGCACTTTTGCTTTGGCATCCAAAGTGTTTTTACTAGCAATGGGATGGGTGTGAGGAGATGGATAATGTGGAGCGATGGAGGTAGGATAATGAGGATTACATGTAGATGGAGAATGTGTAGGTATGTTCCTTTGTTGATTCTGATTAGGGGACATGCGAGAGGGATGTTTATGATGGATGATATGGATAGGTGTCAGATGGATGAAAGGATGAGGCGAAGGAGGTGATGTTGGGATATATGGACCCAAATCAGACATAGTGGGTGGAGGGACATAAGAACCTAAGATGGATGGAGTAGATGAAGGATGGAAGATGGTGGATGGAGGGATGTAAGGACCCAAAATGGATGTAGCAGATGGAGGAATATGGACGGTTGTTTTGAGGTGATACGATAGAGGAGGAGGGATGGCAGTATATGATCTGGTGGAGCGATGGGAAGAGCTAGCATTTCTTTTGGAAAAGGCTCGTTGAGGACATCTAGAGGTTGTACCAACATCTTCAGAATGTGAGTCTTGGAAAATAGGTCCAAGACCTTGCATACAGATTTGTTCTTTGACTTGGATGGGCTCTAAAATACCTTGCTCATGAAGGCCTAGACCTTTTCCTTGATAGTTCATTTTCTTGAGCATGCGATCCATGATAGGATTTGTGTTATTTTGAAAACATGATGCCATTCCATTATTAGGTGGAGGATGATGGGTGGTATATACACTATTTTTTTCTTCTTCAAGGAGGCCACCATGGAAGAATGTGAGAGTACCAAGGGGATAAGCAAGCGGTGTGGGGATAGTAGTTTTAGGAAACGATGGGGGATCATGAGAGGGAGATGATGGGGTAGCAACATTTGGATGGGTGGTATCAGGAGAGGGATTAGGGGATATGATATGATCTAGATTTGTGGTAGTGGGCTCATGCGATGGAGATGGAGCAGTGGGATCTTGAATGACAAGGGGATCATGGGATGGAATGGATGGGGGAATGTGATCTTGAGGTGAACTAGATGGGATGGTAGGATCTTGATTTGGAGAAGGGGATATGTTGGCATGCTTTGGATCAGGCTCTTAGCATGACTCATCATGTGCGGGAGGCATGATAATGGAGTCTTGGTGGGACTCTTTAAGTGGGGAAGATGGAGGGATGGAGGATTCAAAACATTCATGGAAATGGATTTAAGTGATACTAGGAGTGGAAGAAGTGGATTGGATTAGGGTGTCATTGATGGGTTCGACATCTCTCAGAGTAAGAAGTGGGTGTTCAATGGATTTGGTGGATGTGATGGTAGGAGATGGGGGCTCAGTGGATTCAAAGGATGTGATGGTTTCGATGGTTTGAGTGGTGCTAGGGGTGGTATCATCAATGATAGGTTTTGGGTGGAGAAGGGTCTCGTCACTAATGACCGTGGATGATGGGTTGGGATGGCATGATTCCACAATTTCAAGGTGTGGAGTGGGAGATGTCTTCTTTGTTATAATTCCTTAGAGAACTTATGGGGTGAGAAACTTGAATACTCTAGGCTGAGATGGCATGGTAGGAGTGGATAAAGGATTATGGATTGGTGGGGGATTAGGACTAGGGATTGGTGGACTAGGATTATATGGGGAAATGGGATTGGATGCAGGACTAGGAATAGATGGGGGATTAAGATTAGATGAAGGGTTAAGATAGGGGTATTGGAATGGTGAATTAGGACACAGGGATGCAGGTGGTGGATTGTGGTAAGGGTATTGGGATGGTGGATTAGGATGGGAAGATTGAGGTGGCTGATTGAGATAGGGAAATGTGGATGTCAAATTAGGATAAGAAGATGTGGATGTTGGATTAGGATAGGAAGGTATGAATGTAGGAATAGGGTGAGCAGATTGGTATGGAAGATTAGGGTAGTGGGTATATGCAGATGAAGGATTGAGATAGGAGGATGTGGATGGGGGATTAGGATAGGGGTATTGTGATGGCAGACTAGGATAAGAGGATGCGAGTGTTGGATAAGAGGATGATGTAGATGAAGGATATGATGGATATCCCTTGTCAAAGGTAGCATAAGGAGCATGATTAGGCATAGATGAAGACATAACAGGATAACTCGAAGGGGTGATTAGATTTTGGAAAGCGGGTGGAGAAAGCTTATTAGCAATGACAATGTCGAGGGGATCCATGTCGTATACCTCTTGATCGACAAGACTTTCGTTATTGTCGTTGACGTAATAAGGGTTTCCCTTGACTACTATTGATGGAGGATAAGGATTCATGATGATGAATGGATAAAGAGGATGGATTAAAGATTTTTGATGGAAATGGACTAAAGCTCAAATTGGGATTTAGGTCAAGCTCAGATTAGGATGATCGGATGATGCGATGGGATTGATTCTGATGATCGGATTTGATTACGAAAGGATGACCTCAACATCGAATTTGCTTCGAGATGGAAGAAGATTGATTGGGTTGGAGGTGATTGGATAAGGATGCGATTGGATTGGATTGGATAAGATCGATCGATGATTGATAATGTCGATTGATGGATCAGATAGGATGATGAAAGGGACTTTAAACCCCGTTCAAAGATTACCCTAGGTGATGTAGGATATTGATTGATCAAATTAAAGGATAAATGGATGATTGCGGCACCGAATCCACTTTGAGATTGAAATTGATTGATTGGGCTGACGACGATGATTGACTAGCTCAGGACAAATGACAATCCTAAGTAGATGTTGATGATGAAAATTAGATCAAACACTTAGGTCAATTTGGATAATAACCCGAGACAAAGTTCATGGGATTTGGATGGGGAAAACTGTTAGAGTAATAATTTGTTCTACTTAATTAATTTAATCATATTGGTTAATTAATTAAGTCACTTATCACTTTAGTTACTTAAGCTAAACTTAGGCACATTAATAATTAGTTATTTATTAATTATTAAGTGTGCACACTAGGGTTTCCCTTTAGGATTTTTCTTTAGGGTTTCTCGATCTCCTTTTATAAGGATTGATCTCATTGTAATTATTAATGGGAGAATATCTGTATCTTTCATATCTTCTTGAAAGTTTTCTCTCTTCTGTAACTTTTTCTTGTTGAAGTTAATTGCATACATTTGTTTGCAGATCTCTTGCGTGGAAGGTGTATTTGTTTGTGTTTGATCCTGTGGCTCGTGGTTTTGTGCTTTTTTCACAATTCCTACCTGGTATTAGAGCGTGGATTCAGCGAACCCCTTTTCGATTTATGAGGTTTTCTTCTTCAACAAGGGTTGCAGGCTTCAGATCTGAATCCCCTTTGTTTTCTTTGCAAATTTTGGAGGGGGAAGTTTTTAGAAGCATTTTGGCGTGAATCAGACCTCTCCATTGAATCTAGAGCTGTCGGAATAGTCAAGATCGACCTTTGTTTCATCAAATTTGGCCTTCATTTGTCAGATCTGTGAGGGTTTTAAGAAAAGGGTTTTTTGTCATATCCAGGGGGTGCTTGAATTTTTAGAGAATTTTGAGCTCAAACGGACCTCACCGTTGCATCCAGAGCAGCCAAAAACCTAAAGATCGACTATAAACTCGCCTATATTCAGCATTGGCTGTTCGTGAGGCAAAATTTTTTTATCTGTACGACCCTGTTCACCGTCTGCACGCGAACCGAGGTATTCAAAAAAAAATCATCAATTTTTTTTCCTGTGATAAAATCTTTTGAAAAAAAAAATCAATTGAAAAAAAAATATTTAAAAAATACCCATTGTTGGGCAACGCAGTTTTTTTGTTTTTTGTTTGTATTTAACAAAAAAATTTGTAGTACCCGAGGGTACCTGCCATCTTGCGGTGGCAGGCCCTCGGGTCCCGCGTCCTGCCTATTGGCATCCTACCACTGGTGGTGGCTTTCAAGCTAGCCGTTCGACGACTTTGAGACCGCCATCTGACAGCTTAAAGCCACCGAGGGTGGCCTGAGTACTGCCAGCGGCAGTACTTCCCAGGCCGACCAAAGTTTTTTATGCTTTTCTTTAAAAAAAATCAAATTTTTTTTTAAATATTTAAAAAAAAAAAATATTCACAAATCTTTGTAATTTTTTATTTATTGGTTTTTATTAAAAAAACATTTTTTTGTAATAAGCCTGGTATTTTTCTTTTTTATGCAAAATAATGCACTGTAACTGGAGGAGTTTTTTCCTACATACTAAATCTGGCAGACCTTCACATTTGGAGGTAGTTTTTCCTAAATTTGGCAGAGATCACTTTTGCCTTTCTCAGCCCCTCTCTGTTGGGTTTTTCAGTTTTGCACCTCAACTTCGAGAGGTCATATCTTGGTCATACAAAGGTCTTTTCGCGTGCAATTTTTTTTGAAATGGGGTGGAATTTCATGCTCTGCGCAGTGGTGTAGGTATTTTCCAGTTTTGACTTTTGGTTTTTTCTAGAATTCTATTTTATCAGTGCTGTAGTCGTTCAGTTCTCATTTTGGAGACTTTGATGGGCCATATCTTTTGCATCCGAACACTTTTTTAGGTGCTATTTTTTTTTAAAGTGCATGTTTTTTCGTGTACTTCATCATGATGCTGCCAATTTCCTCTTTTTCTATAAGAGAAATTTATTTTCAGCATGTTGTCCTATTTGGACATTATAGACATTATGGGCTCACATTGCATGTATTTCTCTTTTGTAAATGCACTGAGATAAAGTGCCTCAGCATTGTATGTGTAGTATTGGGTTTCTTGCACATCACTTTGTGCCTTATTGTACTCGCACTATGATATAAAGTGTCATGGAGGTTGATGTTTGCCTTTGTTTACCTTCATACCTTTCTCATGCGTATGTGACTTTTGGTTTCACATCCTTTCTATCAGCTTGTACTTTCATGTTTGCACCTTCAAATGCTCTTGGTTCCTCTTAATGCACTACTTTCTGGCATTCAGTTTCAGTGTACCTGTCACGCCTCTCCCTTTTCAGCATTATGGGGGGTTTCTACTGTTGGTGTTAATGCTTCCTTGGTTTCACCTTGGAAGGAATATTCCATTCTCAGTTGATCAGTGTTCTTCAGACTATTGGTACTTGTGCCATCTGTATCTTCGTTCTAGGTGTTTGCCTTTGTTTTCCATCTGATTCGAGTAGTGTCGTTGGGGGCACTCATGCAAATTGTTGTTTTCTTGATCCTGATCATCCTATCTTTAGAGGAGGTTCTTCGGCACCGTAGCAGTCATCTTTTGACAGAGTTTGCAGCTTCTTCATGCTTCTGTGATGTTCTACATGTTCTTCTTTTTCAGGACATTTCCTTGATTTGGAGGCTTTTTAGTCCTTCAATAGCCTTTTATCTCTTCTTGGAGTACAGTTTTTTCCCACGAGGTTTTCTCTATTTCTCCGCTTTATAGAGATCTTTTGTTTGTACCTGGGTTCCTTACTTGGCCTTGTTTGTCGGGACCCATCTTTGCTTTCATGCATCTTTTCCTTAGTGTTTTTAGCTACTTCCTAAGTTCATCTTAAGGGGGGGGTGTTAGAGTAATAAGTTGTTTCACTTAATTAATTTAATCATATTGGTTAATTAATTAAGTCACTTATCACTTTAGTTACTTAAGCTAAACTTAGGCACATTAATAATTAATTATTTATTAATTATTAAGTGTGCACAATAGGGTTTCTTTTTAGGCTTTTTCTTTAGGGTTTCTTGATCTCCTTTTATAAGGACTGATCTCATTGTAATTATTAACGGGAGAATATCTGTAGCTTTCATATCTTCTTGAAAGTTTTCTCTCTACTGTATCTTTTTCTTGTTGAAGTTAATTGCATACATTTGTTTGCAGATCTCTTGCGTGGAAGGTGTATTTGTTTGTGTTTGATCCTATGGCTCGTGGTTTTGTGCTTGTTTCACAATTCTAACAAAAACGATGATTTGATTGGAGGAACGAACGATAAAAAATGGATGAATGAATTCTCAAAGTGAGTAAATGATTTATTGGGGTTGAATGAACGAATGCTTGAAATGATTGAAGGAGGTTTGAAATGGATGAGTGTTTACTCAGAACAAGTAAACGGATGATCAAAAAAGAGGGAATGAATGTTCAGAATGGATGGATGAAAGATTGAAACGAGTAAACGATTGATCAACATGAATGAACGAATGTTCAGATTAGTAGGCTGACTTGTGGAATGGATGAAAGGTTGAATAGGATGAAATTGAAGAAGATGGAGAGAGGGATCTTAAGATTTGTTTCGATATCCAAAGATCTTGATTGTAGATGGACTAAAGCTCATATTAGGATTTTGGTTAAGCTCAGATTGGGATTAGATTAAAGCTTAGATTAGGATTAGATTGAAGCCTAGATTGGAGTGATTGGAGGATGTGATGGGATTGATTCTACACCAAGTTTCGTGGTTTAAAGGACATAAGGTGTTGACAATTAGATTTTACCAGATTTGGCAATTTTCAAAAATTGTCAAATTTTTCCATTTTAAGAAACGTCATAGACATATTTTTGAGAGTCCATTTTTTTCCCAAAAAACTACCCAAAACTAAGATAGGATGAATTTCCAACTAACATCCCAAATCTGAGACATGCATTCCGAGTTATTAATGAAAACAATTTTTCAAAAACTAAAAAAAAATACTAAATTGTGATTTTGAGGGTCAAGATGAAAGTTTGAGGCCCTAAAAATGTGTCGAAACGGGGTCCAACTAACTCAAGTTAGTTAGGAATCCACATGCCACCTCATAACGCAACCACCTGTAAAATTTCAGCTCAAACGGACACTTGAGTCAAAAGTTATGGCCTTCGGAAGTTTCAGCACAAAAATCAAAACTCTCAAAACGAAGTCTAGGTGATTGGGATGGATGATCTAATGATGGATATGGACTCTAATGATGTTCTAAGTAGCACTTATGTGATTTTGGTGATGAAACGATGACTTACGAAACAATGTTGATGATGGGAAAATGGGTGCTCGAAACGACTGAACAAAGGGTGGAAAATGTTGTTTAAAGGGCGGGTCTGCCCCTGGGTGGGGTCAAGTCTATCTATCCAAGGGAGTAGGTCCGCCTATACAGGGGGCAGGCCCACCTGTAGGGTAGGTTCACCTGTACAAGGGGGTAGGTCCACCCTTAGAGGGCAGGTCCACCTGTCAAGGGGGTAAGTCTGCCTGTGGAGGGCAAGTTCGCCTATCCAAGAGGGAAGGTCTGCCTGTACAAGGGGGTAGGTCCGCCTGTACAGGGGTAGGTTCGCCTGTTCAAGGGGGCAGGTCTGCCCCTAGCTAGGCAAGTCCACCCCTGGGAGGGCAGGTCCACCCCTAGATGAAAACGGTCAAAGAATATTTGTTCAGGTGCACGAAATGAGGAGATGGATGCTTGGAATGGATGGACGAGTGCTCGAAACAGATGAATGACTCTCAGAACGAAGGGGAGGAAGATTCGAAATAGAAGAACGAGTGAACGAGTGCTCGGAATGGATGAATGAGTAATCAGAACGAGTAAACAGTGACTTGGAATGGACAAAGGACTCACAAAATGAGGAGATAGAGGTTCAGAATGGATGAATGTTTACTCAGAACAAGTAAATGAATGGTCAAGACGACAGAACGGGAGTTCGAAATGATAGGAGGAGGTTCGAAATGATAGGAGGTTCGAAATTGATAAATGTTTACTCAGAATGAGTAAACGAATGATCAAAACGACTAAACGAGAGTTTGGAATGATGAAACATGATGTGAAATGGATGAACGTTCACTCGGAACAAGTAAATGAATGATCGAAATGGAAGAACGAGAGTTCAAGACGATAGACAAAGTTTTGAAATGGGCGAACGTTTACTAAAAACGAGTAAACGAAAGATTAGAATGACAGAACGAGAGTTCAAAATGAGGAAAGGAGGTGTGAAATGGGTGAACGTTTACTCAGAACGAGTAAATGAAAGATCAAAATGACAGAACGAGAGTTTGAAATGAGGAAAGGAGGTGTGAAATGGGTGAACGTTTACTCGAAACGAGTAAACGAAAGACCAAAACGACAAAACGACAGTTCGAAATGATGAAAGGAGGTGTGAAATGGGTGAACGTTTACTCAGAACAAGTAAATGAAAGGTCATAATGACAGAACGAGAGTTCAAGATGATAGACGAAGGTTTGAAATGGGTGAACGTTTACTCGGAATGAGTAAATGAAAGATCAGAATGACATAACGAGAGTTCAAGATGATGGATGAAGGTTTGAAATGGGTGAATGTTTACTTAGAACAAGGAAATGAGTGATCGAAACGGCGAAATGAGCGCGTGAAATGATGAAATGGATGATAAAACTAACTGGTCAAGGGTCAGGTCCGCCCCTAGGATGGGTCAGGTCAGCCCCTAGAGGGTAGGTCTGCCTATTGGGAGGGTAGGTCCGCCTATCAGACAAAAGTTGGTCAAAATTAGAAAAAAATAGGCTTAAAAGGGCTGGTTCAAAGGTCAAGTCCACCCCTGGATGGGTTAGGTCCACCCCTGGAGGGCAGGTCCACCTGTCGGGAGGGAAAGTTTTCTTGTCGGGAGGGAAAATCTGCCTGTCGGACAAAAGTTGGTCAAAATTGGCTAAAAAAGGCTTAAAAGGGTTGGTTCAAAGGTCAAGTCCACCCCTGGATGGGTCAGGTCTGCCTCTGAAGGGCAGGTCTGCCCCTAGACAGGTTTAAACTTGAGTTTTGAAAAGATGACTAAGGCAAAGGACCAAAACACAACAAGCATCAATCAAAAGAATATGATTGAGTCAACCAAACAGAAAATTACTAGTTTCGTACAAAGATAGTTTAGACAGCACAATCCTAAGACTAGTAGAAGGGGTATGGCTGACAAAGTCTTCTATTCTAGGATGAACATGGTTGCTAAGGAGTTCTTGATATACACCCAGTACGTGAGGCCTGGCCACGCCCACAAAAGGATATGAAAATCATGGCAAAACCTATCCTGGGAATTAGACATTCCAGCAGGTGACTAATACCTCTTCATGGACGTTCATTTACTTGTCAAACCAGGGAATGTAAACTTTAAATGGAGCGGCACAATATATGCACTAAGAACCGATTTCAGTCATAATCTACTGAAAAGTAAACACTTGGAAAAAAATTTCTATCTATGCAATAACGTAAAGTTCTCTTAACTCAATCATAGACTAACTAGAGCAAGAATCGTAATAGCTACGGCTGAAGGACAAACTATAAAATAGCCTTATGCTGCAGGAACAAACACAGGGATGGATTCTCGATGTTGCAGGAACAGTATAAGACTGAGCTTGTGCTGAAACTTCTAAAATGAAATCTAGCTTGAATTAACAAAAGATAAACAACTACGCTCCTACAGATACTTACTAAGTGGGCCCCCTTAGCAAGCATCAACTAATTGACACAGAAGATTGTGCTCAGAACTCTATCAACTTTTATTCATAATGTGAAATCATTTACATTGACTGTTCTATTTCTAAAAACTAACAAAAACCTTGATTCATATTATATCTTTAACTCTTACATAATCTGCTTCTCTATCTATCTATCTATCTCCTTCTCTGATCTATTCTGTTTTGTTCACCCGCACAGGAGGAACACTTATTTTTAAAATAGGAGAACAACTAACTAACTAACTAACTAACAAAGAAAGACGTGGATATGAAATATATCCCGAAATCGAGGAACGGACTTCATAAATGAGTTATCCGTTCAACCCGACCCAGAGAGAATCTAGCACTCCACTCTTTCCAGATTAAATGGCATTTAAAATCCTTCCCAATGGTTTCGGTCAAAGAGTCTTCGCCAGATCTTCCTCGAAGTCGTGTGCAGGAAATGGACTTTACTGCAAGGCTGAGATTGGCTGCGCTTGACTCGATCATACTTTCTTCAACAACCTGCGAAACACAAGGTAACAGATACGAAAGAAAAGGCGTATGGCACATACACAATATCCATTCATTAATCACATATTTAAATCTATTTCATCATTCAAAAATGACATGCGCTATACCAGTCATTTGGGATGTCAATAGGGTAATAAATACAAAGATGTCAACATAATCGGCTATAGGAACATGAAAGTGTATTGCTACAGGATATGCCCCAATAAAAAGGTTTCAAAAGAGTTAAACAACCATAATCAACAGAAGTGAAGGTATTAAAAGTACACCATGATATCCAGATAATGAGCATATTTTGGGCTCATCATTTTTCCCCCTACTTAACCCATTGCTAGTCCTCCAACATTAAACTTCCTGGTGGTCTCTCTGAAATCAATGGCTGAGGAATGACCCTGAAATGGGACTCCAAATTTGTAACAAAAGCCTCTGTAACTCTGCCATCCTTCATACCTGCGGGCTTCCAAGTCATCATTAAGTTTTGTAGCCTGATAGGAATAAAGGGGCCACATTAGCACATGAGGTCTAACTGTTAATAGCAACCACAATTCAAACCTCTTTTGGAGTCCTAGTTGTATGTATTTGCTTGACCGTTTAAGAGTTGCTGTAAAATTTAGTGGATTGTGAGGTTCAGACTTTCTTAATCCAACAGTTAATCTGTCCCACCACTTTTCAACTCTGGAGTATGAGAGTCTCCAAAACGAGTATGATTGTTCCTGAAATTCATCATATACCTGTCTCTTGAGATCAAATATTTTCACTCTGGCTGTATCATTATTAATACCATATGCCAAAGTAAGCCAGGTTTTTAGCATTGTGTGAGGGTCTGAACTCTCAGAGCGCAATGGAACAGGCTCATTCCTTTCTGCTTCTTCATAGGTTTCCCATTGCCTGCCATAATTTATTTCATTTGCTGCCCAAGACATAAGGGATCTCAAATGGATATCGCCAATATACAGAAGAGGATTCCACTCTGTTTCAAATGGAATTAAGAAGCCATGAAGGTAAAATTCACACAAAGAATTTTTGAGCCAATTAGGGGCTGCCTGATATGCTTCATAAAACTCTTTAGCATTGTGAAGAATAGGATCCTGATTTCTGGAAATTCTCATCAGTTGAAACTACAAGAACTATTCTTTGAGGCACAAAGCATAAACTCTGGGTGGTGGTCTGCATTCCATAATCTGACCAGTTACCTTCAGCATTTCATCCATCTTTTGTTTTAACTCCTAAATTTCTAGTTTCTGCTCTTCAATTTTATTTTTCAGTTTCTTCTTTTCCTCCTCCCAAAGACTCTGTTGCATTTTAGTCTTGGCCAGGTGGCGGAAAGTCAGGGTTTGTAATGTAACCGGTTTCCATGTAGCTTTGACATATTCCAAAAATTCAATTAAAAATATTTTCTTATAAACAACAATGGCTTGACAAGTTGCAGGGGGAATTGAGGCTTCATTGACCACTTCCAATGGTTCAGTCTGTTCTTCCTCTTGCTGCAGGAAAAACTATTGTTACTGCAGTGGAGAAGACTGTGCTTCCTCCGAAATCTGCATAGCCACAGTGGCCAAGTCATCAAGACTTGGTACTCCCCTTTCATTATGCTCAACTTCCCTTGTCTCAACTTGTCTTCTTCAAGAATAAAAAATGAACTCTGTGCAACACTTTCAGACATATTCTGAGAAACATCAGGTTCAGACTCAACAGATTCTTCTGAAATTACAATAAGCTCAGGTTGAGGTGAAGCAGGGGATACTTTACATTGTGTTCTTGTAGAAACTCTTCTTGGCAGTGTTGTGGCTGTAGGAGGTGCTCTCGTAGCCTTCCTCTTTTTAAATTGCCTAGAAGGTTCTGCCTTGTCAGAAGATGATGGTGAACTAGTGACGGCAATAGGTGTTGCTGTAGGAGACAATGCTGCAAGGGAAGAAGCTACAGGAGAAGAACGTTGCCTTTTCTGAGAAGGGGGGTCAGATTCTAGGATTTGCTCAACCCCAGATGACTCCCCGACCTTAGTTTTTCCTCTCTCTCCTACTGGCAGCCCTAGTTTGCACTCGAGCAGAGGAATCTGGTGTGAGAGCTGCAGGACCAGGTGCTATAAGAACAGATGATGCTTGCCTTGTTCTTCTACTAGTGGACGCTATTTCTTCTTTCTTTTTTCGAGGTTGTAGGGTAAGTGCTCTAGGGGGTTCTAGACGTTGCAGGCTCTTTTGGGCAACAAATTCTTCCCAGGAAAGAGGTGATACATCTCTCAAAGAGCGTGCAATCAACAATTTTATGAGGTCATGGTGAGCAATAGAATTATCTTTCCACTGTTGGGTTCCGTGGGCACATTGTTCCAGGAAGTTTAATAAAAAGTTCATAACATTAACAACTAATCCATGCCTCATATGACTTAGCAATTTGAAGTGGTAAGAATGCAGGTAGGAGAAACAAACTTCACAAGTTAAATACCTGATTATGAAAGCAGCGTATTCAGGGTATGGAGGAGGCAACGACACTCGCTTGCATCCCTGCTTTGAGACCTCCAAAGGTCCATCAGTGGGTATTGAAAATTCCGCTCTTGCAGAGGCAACATCTGAAGAAAAAATTTCTCCAACAGCTGGGAGCCCGGTTACTTCTGCAATTCTTTCTTCAGTCGCAACAACTGTTAGACCCCATATAGTAGCCTCCCCTTCAGAAAGGGTTCTCAAAAATTCGCCTGCAGCTTCCTCGTCAAAAGCATCTAAACTCAAGAAGTAATTCAGCCAACCACAAAGGCTGAATGCTTGGGCCGTTTGAGGATTTTGCATTAACAACTCATGAGCTGCAGGCTCATGCCTAACCAGCTGACCACCCATGTTCACAGTTTTTCTTTAACTGACTCAACTCCTTTCTGAAAATCAAGAATTTCCCCTGTTTTGCTCTGGTTTTTCTCTGTTCCGCCGTCAATCTCCTTTTTCTTTTCCAAAAATGAACTTTATGAACTTTTTAAGCAAGCAATTTTTTCTCTTTTTAATGTGATTCTCAATAAAAAACATGCAATGAAAAAGACATGCGATCATATTTGGAAAGTACCAGAAAAATAATAAAGAAAGATTATCTAAGCAGTTGTGACAGCGGTGAAAGGACAGGTTTAAAAAGTGGATTATCCCGCCCCCTACTTAGAGTATGACATGTGTCCTCACATGTACCAGGGAATAGACGAAAACCAGGTAATAATGACTGATACAAACAGTGCAATAAATGAATAGAATGAAATAAATCAAAAATGCGATAATCAAAAGATATTGCGTACCTTTCATTAAATGTTCGTACGTGCTGAGAAAGTTGACAACTTCGGCATGAGATGACAGTTGGGAATGAGATCATAATTAGGGGTGGTGCAGATGGATGAGGTGGATGGATGACATGGACGGACGAGATGAATGAATGGAATGGATGGATGGTACGAAAGATAAAGAAGTGAAATGTGGCAATAAGTGGAACGAAGAAAAGGGGTTCCCTTAAAAATAAACCTTTATTATGAGCATGCATTAGAAAATCATGGAGAAGCTGCAGGAGCAAGGCCAAAGCTTTCGGCTGTAGGAAGAGTTGCGGCAAAATCCTGAACGAACTGCTACATGAATTCCTCTTTTGAAACTAGTTTATGGTACAACCGGAGCCAGTGTCCATTAACTAGCAACTTGAATCTAACAGGATCAATTGTAACAAGTTGCACTGAACCATTAGCAAATACATTCTCAATTTCATACGGGCCCAACCATCTAGTTTGTAATTTCCCTGGATTGTCCTTATATCGTGAGTCATAAAGTAGGGCCCAATCTCCTACTTTGAACTTCTTTTCCTTAATGTATTTATCATGCCACCTCATTCTCTGATTTTGTATCATCTCAGTGTGCTGCAGGGCATCCTTTCGGAGCTCATCCAAAGCATTGAGCTGCATGATTCTGTCCTTTTGTGCATTTGTTAAATCCATGTCCATCTCCATTGTTGTTCTTAGAGTCTTATGTTCAAACTCTATTGACATTACAGCTGTTTTACCATACACCATTTCAAAAGGTGTATATCCTGTAGCAATCTTCCAGGTAGTATGGTAGGCCCATATAGCTTCTGGTAATCTAGTGGCCCAGTCTTTCTTGTGCAAATCTACAGTTTTTGTCAAAATGGCCTCTATATCCCTATTTGTGACTTCAACCTGGCCATTGGCCTGGGGGTGATAAGGAGTTGATTTCCTGTGCCGTATATTATATTCATTGACTAAAGCTGTGATAAGTGTAGAAGTAAATTGTGTTCCTTGATCTGTCACTATTTCCCTAGGGACACCAAACCTAGTAAATATTTCCTCATAGAGAAATTCAACCACTTTATTGTCCCTAGCATATTTCATAGGCTTAGCCTCTACCCATTTTGTGACATAGTCTGTGTATACAAGGATGTAGGACTTACCATTGGAAGGTGGATCAATTGGTCCTACAAAATTGAGTCCCTATTTGTCAAAGGGAGCAACTACAACTTGTGGAAATAAAGACATCTCATTAGATCGAGTTGGTCTTCCCATCCTCTGGCATCTGTCACACCTCCTGGTATATTTAGCTGCATCTCTATGCAAGGTTGGCCAATAGTAACCAGTATTTAGAATTTTCATCGCTATTCTTTTGGCAGCAAAATGTCCACCACATGGCTCATCATGGCTGGCATGCAGTATATCATAAGTGTCCTCCGGTACACATCTCCTCATAACTTGATCTGGCCTAGTATAAAACATGCAATCCGCAATCCAAGAAAAATTAAAACTTTTCTCTACCAATAATCTCTTTTCCTTAGGAGAGAAGTGAGGAGGAGTTCTTCCTGTAGCCAGATAATTTGCTATATCAGCATACCATGGGTGAATAACCTTAATTGCAAACAGGTGCTCATCAGGAAAGGAGTCTTCAACAACCGCATAGTCATCTTGCCTTTGAAGTCTGGAAAGGAAATCAACAACTACATTGGCTTTACCTGGTTTGTCCACAATGGTAATATCAAATTCCTACATCAACAATAACCATCTTGCCAGTCTCCCGGATATTGCTGCTTTGTTCATGAGATACCAGATTGCGGCATGATCAGTATGAACAAATCTCTGATAACCAGTAATATAATGCCTGAATTTATTGAGGGCGTAAATGATTGCTAACATTTCTTTTTCTGTAATAGTGTAGTTCAATTCAGCTCCTTGCAAATTTTTGCTTATGTAATAGAGTGCATGTTCTATTGAACTATCCTTCTGTCCTAACACTATGCCAATGGCATAATCTGATGCATCTGTATGAATATGAAATGGAAGTGACCAATCAGGTCCTTTCAGAACAGGTGTCTGTGTAAGGGCTACTTTTAAGTCAAAGAATATTTTTTCACATTCCTCTGTCCAGGAAAAATCTGCATCTTTCTTCAACAGACTGTATAAAGGGCCTGTTGTTTGGCTGAAGTCCTTGATGAATCTTCTGTAGTATCCGACATAGCCTAAGAAGCTTTGTACCTCTTTTTTCTTGGTAGGAGAAGGTAACTTAGAGATAACTTCAATCTTAACAAGATCAACCTGAATTCCTGCAACAGAAATGTAGTGACCAAGTACTATTCCTTCTTGCATCATCATGAAGCATTTTTTACTATTCAGTGACAGGTTGTGATCTTCACATCTCTGTAGTACCTTTCCCAAGTTAGCTTGAGCTTCCTCAAATGTTGTACCATAAACAGTAAAATTATCCATGTATATTTCAATGCAATCATATGAGATATCTGAGAAGATACTTATGACTACCCTCTGGAAAGTTGCAGGAGCATTACAGAGACCAAAAGGAAAAACTGAATAGGCAAAGGTTCCCCAAGGGCATGTAAAAGTAGTCTTTTTTCTTGATCCTCAGGGGAAATCTTGATTTGATTGTACCCACTGAAACCATCCAAGAATGAGAAGTACTTTTTCCCTGCTAAATTATCTAAAACTTGATCAATGAATGGAAGAGGAAAGTAATCTTTCTTTGTTGCTAGGTTGAGTTCTCTGTAGTCTACACATACCCTCCATTTTCCTCCTTTCGTAGGAACAATGACCAATGGTGAAACCCACTGACTATCGAAGATTGGGTAGATAAAACCACCTGCTAACATTTTCTGCAATTCTTTTTTAACAATTTCTCTCAAAGCTGGATTAATTCTTCTCTGAGGCTGCCTGATAGGTTTGAAGTCATTGTCAATATATATGCGATGTGTACAAAGTTTTGGGTTTAAACCCCTCATATCCCCATAGTCCCATGCAAAAGCTCTTTTGTGGACTTGTAGCATTGTGGCTAGGGCAGTTTGTTGAGACGAAGACAACTTATTATTAATATGCAGACAGCGGCTTGGAGATACTTCTATCTGTTTGGTGAGATCATTTATTGAGGTTGCTGATAAAGGTGGTGCCTGTATATCACATAATAGCAAATCATGATGGTTCTTAGGATCTAGTTGCTGCAGGAAACATTGTTGAGAGTTGCTGTCCAAAATAGATGGGATATTCAATCCAGCACTAAACTGCAGAATGTGTAGAAGCAAGTTATCTTCATTTTGAAGCTGGGAAAATGGATCAGTTCGTAGCATCATCAACTGAGCTAATGAATTGACTTCTTCAGATTCCTCTCCTAGATTTGGCCAAACTGGTTGAGATAAATCTAGCAAAGGTTGTGCAGGTGGATATAAAGCCAATTTATTCCTTGACTGACCGTCATAAATTGTCATGTCTCCTGAACGACATCCTATAAGGGCATCAGTTGTAGCTAACCAAGGTCTGCCTAGGATAATAGGATATCCCCCTAGGGTTTCCTTAGTGGACAATATGGTGAAATTAGCAGGGTATTCCCAAGATTCAAGGGTGACAATGACATCTTCTATTACTCCATCAGGTGTAACCGTTGAACTATCAGCAAGCTACAGGACAGTCAATGTAGACTGAATGTTTGGAATATGCAAACATTCCATAGTGTGCTTAGTCATCACATTAATGGCTGCACCAAGGTCAACCAAAACATTTCTTACTATTTGACCATTGATATTGATTTTTACTACAGAGCTTCCAGGGTCAGTATATTTTGGGATGACAACTTTCCCCAACATAATATCGGCTAACTGTCCTAGGACATGGATAGTTTGGGGGTCCTTTTTCTTTCTTCCTTGTTTCTTTAAACAAGCCTCTCTAATGGCTTTTCCATAAACTGGAACATCTTTGATTGCTTGAAAAAGAGGAATTTGAACTTGTACATTCTTTAGTTGCTCCAAAATATCAAAGGTGGATTCTTCAATGGTCTTAGGTGTAGTAATCTGCAATCTCTGAGGAAAAGGTGGTGTAACCTGAGGCTGCAGGATGGGTTCCTTGGAGGCAGTAGCTGATACAGATATATCTTCTGCATGATCAGTAGGTTGTTCAACACTAGAGTCTGGAATCTCGGTTATTACAGGCGACTGTGGAGCAAGGAGAGTGGTTCCAGACCTGAGATGGATATCATTGATATTCAGGGCATATGTTGGATATGGGTTAGCTTCTGCAAAATACATAGGTTGTTGTTGTTGCTACTGCTTCTATTAGGATTGAGAAATGGTTGAGCAGGCATAGGTGTTTGTTTCGGAGGGCCAGTATTTACTGCAGGAGCTGCAAGAGGAGGCATAAGGGCTGGAGGTTGTGGCTGCTGAGACTGCAGGAATCCAGGTGGTTGGTTCTGCCATTGCTGAAGGCCTCTCCATTGAGGGTTCTGCTGCCAGTTACCTGGAGGTGGAGTCCATTGTCCTTGTGGGTGCTACTAACCTCCTTGAGGAGGTTTCCATTGAGGGCTCTGATAATTAGGCCAGTATGGTTGAGGAGCATTCCAAGATGGAGGTGGACCATACATGGGTTGCCATTGGTTATTATAACTAGAGTAAGGACTACCAAAAGTCAAAGGATCTTGAGGCATACCTTGTCTTGGAGCCCATGGTCTCCTTTGTGCAACAAAGAAGACTTGGTCATCATCACCTTCTATCATCTTAAAATCAGTAGATAGCTATTTTGCCTCCATATTGGCCACCAACTTGCATCTGCAGTCACGTTTCTTCTGTTTAAAATATGGACAAAACTCAGCCAGGATCGCCCCAGCCTCTTCATGTTTCTTGCGAGCTTGCATGGTATCCAACTGCGTAGCCATGTTGTTTATGATGTCCTGCTTGAAATCAGACAGCAAGTTTGTAATCTCCATCCGGGAAACTCCGCTGGAAGAAGACTTTCCCACTGTAGCTTGATGACCTCTACCCTTCTTCACATTTGCTCGGGAGTAATTGAGACATATCTTCATGAGATCATCCCAAGATGCTTGAGTGATATCACCATCTCCCATCAGGTCCAAGGCATCTATGCAGGTATCATTGATTCCTCTTAGAAAAAGTAATTTATGAGATTCTTCATTAAGAGTATGGTCTAAGTTCTTTTTCAGAGAAAATAGGAATCTTGATATATAATCCTCCAGACTTTCATCTTCCTTCTGTTGAATGCGGAATATATCATCACCTTTACTGCCACTCTTATAGTATTCCTTATATTTCTCAAGAAATTTGGTTTGCATGACTGACCAACTATCAACAACACCCCTTCCCAAACTCATGAACCATCTGAGAGCTCCCTCCTTCAAGGTAGCAGGGAAAAATTTCAGTTTGTGAGCATCTGAAGTGTAGTCATAACTACGACAGAGGATGTAAAACTCAAACAAGGTCTCTGGATCTTCTGTGACTAATCCATAGAACTTGGGAAGTAATGAAGAAGGAATATTCTTAAGGTTATCATTGTTTTGTTGAGGAGTAATGGGGAATTCAAAAGCAGGAGGTCAATTCGGTGGATTACGTGCCATGTTCGCCTGACCAAGTATAGGAGCAAATGGATTTCCTTTAGATTCTTCGTCAAATGGGCCAAACAGTAAATCAACACACAGACCTTCAGCAAACAAGTCAATATCTAAATCTCCTTTGTCCTCAAATAGGCTATAAGCTGGTTCAGTTTTCTTGGCAATGAATGGTAAGTTGGGGAGAAATCTTCCCTGAGCATCTCTCCTTCTATGCATGTAATGAAAATGAATGGTATTTTGAAAGATTTTGAAAAACTGACTAAACTACTGCTAATAATGACTATAGCAGGTTCTTAGATTGACACCATCCCCGACAACGGCGCCAAAAATGGCCAAGCCCACAAAAGGATATGAAAATCACGACAAAACCTATCCTGGGAATTGGACATTCCAATAGGTGACTAATACCTCTTCATGGACGTTCATTTACTTGTCAAACCAGGGAACGTAAACTTTAAATGGAGCGGCACAATATATGCACTAAGAACCGGTTTCAGTCATAATCTACTGAAAAGTAAACACTTGGAAAGAAATTTTTATCTATGCAATAACGTAAAGTTCTCTTAACTCAATCATAGACTAACCAAAGCAGGAATCGTAATAGCTACGGCTGAAGGACAAACTATAAACTGGCCTTATGCTACAGGAACAAACACATGGATGGATTCCCAATGCTGTAGGAACAGTATAAGACTGAGCTTGTGCTGAAACTTCTAAAATGAAATCTAGCTTGAATTAAAAAAAGATAAACAACTACACTCCTACAGATACTTACTAAGTGGGCCCCTTTAGCAAGCATCAACTAATTGACATAGAAGATTGTGCTCAGAACTCTATCAACTTTTATTCATAATGTGAAATCATTTACATTGACTGTTCTATTTCTGAAAACTAACAAAAACCTTGATTCATATTATATCTTTAACTCTTACATAATTTGCTTCTCTATCTATGTATCTATCTCCTTCTCTGATCTATTTTGTTCTGTTCACCCGCACAGGAGGAACACTTATTTTTAAAACAGGAGAACAACTAACTAACTAACTAACAAAGAAAGAAAGATGTGGATATGAAATATATCCCGAAATCGAGGAACAAACTTCATAAATGAGTTATCCGTTCAACCCGACCTAGAGAGAATCTAACACTCCATTCTTTCCAGATTAAATGGCATTTAAAATCCTTCCCAACGGTTTCGGTCAAAGAGTCTTCGCCAGAGCTTCCTCAAAGTCGTGCAGGAAATGGACTTTATTGCAAGGCCGAGATTGGCTACGCTTGACTCGATCATAATTTCTTCAACAACCTGCGAAACACAAGGTAACAGACATGAAAGAAAAGGCGTATGGCACATACACAATATCCATTCATTAATCACATATTTAAATCTATTTCATCATTCAAAAATGACATGCGCTATACCAGTCATTTGGGAAGTCAACAAGGTAATAAATACAGAGATGTCAACATAATCAGCTACAGGAACATGAAAGTGTATTGCTACAGGATATCCCCCAATAAAAAGGTTTCTAGAGAGTTAAACAACCATAATCAACAGAAGTGAAGGTATTAAAAGTACACCATGATATCCAGATGATGAGCATATTTTGGGCTCATCAAGGCCCAAACCGTGAACACCAACCCGTTACAAGCGTGAGTCGGGAACCTTAGTGAGATACTAGAGGCTCGGGCCAACTCTTCACGTCATCCCAACGCTTCCCCAATTACAATGTGGTTGGATTGAGGTACATCTTTCGCTCTCCCTCCATTATATACCCCGTTGGTACGCGTGGTTGGAATCGTCCCTTGGGGTGATGAAATCCCCAAGCAGGTCTTGCTAAGAAAAGAAAAAAAAGGGTGACTCAAAAGACTTGGTAAGTTACGATTTCTCGTCACCCAGAATCGCCAAATAGTGCAAGGGGATTGGATATGTCAAATAGCTTACCAACAAGCACGACAAACAAGATTAATTGACACCCCTAGTTAAACTATGTGCCTAAGTTATGCAAAACAATAAGTAGTAGTTGATAAATGACTAACCTTGCAAGGAAAATTGTTAGTGAATCTTGTCCTTGTTTGTCACCAAATGTCGATCAGATGCTTGCACATACTCAAACAAGACACGTTAGGGGGTTAGAAACACTTAAAACAACCAAAAAAGTGCTAAAAACTAAAATTTCACCTTCTGAAAAAAGTTGTCCAGGTCAGGTCCACCTGTCTGGAGGTCAAGTCCGCCCCTCTGTGAAAAATCTACAAAAAATCAGTTTCTGGATTTTGTGGAGGGCAGGTCCGCCCCTGGAGGTCAGGGCTGCCCCTCAAGGTTGGGTCCGCCCCCTTTGCAACCTGCACCTACAAAAAGTGAAAAATACAACAAACGTGAAAGATACAGATCTGTTTGTGGGTCCCACCGGGCGTGCCAAAAATGTGAACAGGCGAAAATACGTGTTAGAAAATGAGCAGCAAACAAAATAGTGCAAACAACAAATATAAACACCCTACACCTCAAGATTGGCCTAGTTGGATTCAAAAACAAAGTAAAGATAACAAATGGAGCTTATTTACCTTGTCTTGAATCGATCTTTTGGTTGGCCCTTGAGTTTTGATCTTGTGTATGCTCCTTGGATGACAAAAGATGCAAGTGTGGGATGTAAGATGGATGGAAAATGGGTGAGAATGGATGCAAATGCAAGTATTTTGGCTAAGTATGGCTCAAATGAAAAATTTGCAAGAGTTTGGCTAGCACAATGATCTCCTCTCCAAAATGAGAGAAAAAAAGGGGTATTTATAGAGAATTTTGGATTCTCTAGATAAATGGACGGCTAAGATTAAACCAAGATGGTCAAGATGCAGGGCTATGGTGAGTTGAGGACTCACAAGCCCTCACATCTTAACATGTGGCATGTGAAGTGGCTTGAGAAAGATGATGTGTAAGTGAGTTGGAAGGAGAGTATATGATATGGAGGTACTACATAGTACCTTGGGATTTGGACAAGATCTCCTCATAAAGGAGGTCCTTGTCCCCATGTGGGTGAAAGGACATGTGAGGAATTAAAAATTCCTCAAATATCTACATGGGAATGAGAGAAAGAATTTAAAATTCTTTGGAATGCATTGGGGGATTAAATGTGAATTAAAAATTCACATGGGGAAATGAATGCCTTCTCCAAAAGGAGAAAGCCTTTAATAAGGTTGACTTAGGACACATTCTATAAATGACATGGAGATTAGGTTGACCTAATTAAGTGATTAAGGTTGTGCAAGCACCTAATTAGAAAAATTAATGACATATTAAAGGCAAGTGGGAGATGGGGAAGAGTTCACATGTGACTTAATGTGAAAAGTCAAAGATCACATGGGGAAGAGAAAAAATAATTTAATATTCCTTGGAAGGATAAAATGAATTTTTCTTTGAGAGGTTGATTAGGCTAGTTAATGAAGGATTAGAGGAGGGTTAGGTGGCTAAGAGAGATTAGAGGCCAATTTGCAAAAGTCGGAGGATGTGCATGGAGGATGTGACACATCCTAATCAAGGATTAGGCATGTGTACATCCTAATCAACGATTAGGCATGTGCACATCCCTAATGATGAGATTAGAAGAATAATTAGGATTAAGAAAGGGATGTGACATGTGAGTCATATTTATTTAATTCATTTGATGAAAAAGAGGATTAAAGAGATAAGGTATTTATTTATTAATTAAATACCTTAGGGATTTGGCAGAATTAAGGATATTAATTAAATAATAACAATATTACTTAATTAATGCAAATAAGGGGATGCTTAGATGAAAGGGGATAAATTTGGATAAATTAAGTGTCTAAATTTAGGTGTCTACAAATACAATACAAAATCTAGATCTAAGGTGAATTTTTCAGAAGATATATAATGTTAACAAGTCAGGTTCACTAAAAATGAAACGTGGGGAAAGGGAACCTTAGGGATTTCCTTTCGAGTTGAACACCTTTCCCAAATGTCATATAGGGGGTATGTGATGTGTGCATTGATGTGGGGTTTTGATGGATTTGGACAAGGTATGTGATTGACTTACAGCCTGATAGGTGAGTCAACCCAACCCTTAATGAAATAAGAAAATTTCCTAAGGTTGAAATGCAATGATTCAATTGACCTAATGATGCAAATTATTATTTTGATGTAAATAAAAAAGATTTGAGAAATCGCGGATAGAAACAGATTAAGTAGGACACTATGTACCTATGATACAAATTTGAGGTTGAAAAGGTAGGACATAGGTGCCCCAGGCATCACTATCTTTGTAGGGAAAATTCAGATATATTTTTGTAATCCTTTGGTGTCGGATTAGAGCTTTCATTTTTCGCTTGTCTCACTATGGGATCACTATCGGATAATTTTGTAACTGAGTTTTTGTGGGTTGTCAAGATGTAGGGTTTTGACTTGCAAAAATGAATAATTGATCTTCAAACTTCCTTCAATCTTTTTCAAACTTGAAACCTCCACATTCAAAGAGAGAAGAAAGGTTGTGCCATTTAGGGGCTTGCCTTGGTCAAACCCCATGTTAGTATTTCCACTTCCGCAATGGAAATGTCAATGATAAAATGATAAATGATAGGAAGGAATGATGAATCCATAAAGTGTTGCAACTCACTACCCTTAGTTGGCTACCTTGAAGGATTGAAGTCATACACAAATCTCCTCAAGGTCTTGATCTTGCTTGCTTGGTTGGCTTGAATGACTTGAATTGCTTGGAGACCTACAAGGGTTAGTCTTCACAAACAATATGAAACATAAACATGAACACACTCACATACATTTTGACATGATGTTTAGATCTTGAATTGCTGCAATAAATCCTCTAATGGTTGCTCTTGACTTGCTTGATAATGCTTTTGATAATTGTTTGATCATAAATTCTCCAACTTGCTAGATAGATTTGAAATAATGTAATAACTAGGTATTTATATGCTATTAGTTTAATTTCCCAAAAATTAAATCCTGACAACTAACTTTAAATATTTGATTTTCAAATAATAAAATATCGACACCGATTGGAGCCAAAATAAGGGGGACAAAGGCGCCCCAAGTACCAATGTCCTAGGCCTATTTTTTGAAACTTAAGGAGTTGAGGACAAATTATTAAATGAGGGCATTTGTTTTATGCTTGGAATTTGTTGGTAAATGTTTAAAATGAGTTGTGGAATGCAAAATTTAGAAAATTAGGTACTCAATTAGGTCTAATAACTTAAGGGGGAGAAAAACATAGTGTGAAATTGTCATGGGTGACAATTTATGATGCTAGAGTATTTAGCCACACCTATGTTTTACCTTGCCCTAAGAGAATGAGAAAGCTAAACATGTTTTGTTTGATGGGTACAACCCTAGATTATCTTGTGCATTCTTCTAACTATGTTAAGGGAATCACTATCCAAAATCAAAGTTGCATCTTGTAAGCATCTATCTTTTTCATGATTTTTTTGTACACTAATATAATATTGTTGGCAATAAAAATTAAATGAACCAAAAGGTGATCCAATCACCAAAACACCCTTACTTACCTTAAGGTATCAATAGTGGCATAAAGTAAACACTACTTTCTTGGTTTCCATGGACCATACTTTACCCGATACACTAGTTCAATTATTTCATCATGAAATAAGTGAAATCTTGGATGTAATAATTTATAGAGGATGACCTAGTTGATTGAAATTTGATCTTGTGCTTAATATTGTGATAAAATATTGTTAATATATCATTTTATAAATTAGGTTATATAATACTTCTTATTCAATATTTCAAATAGGGTAGTAGTCATGCATTGATATTGTTTCATGCCATGTGATCAACGTACAACTAAAATAGGGATTATAGTTATGTTAATCCTAATGAGAAATGCTATCACTGTTTTCACCTTTGTCACATACATCAATCATTGGCATGGTCCAATGACTACCTATCACTACTCAAGTATCTTAGAGGTTCACACTTGTGGGGGTCTTATAACTATGAACACATAATCTACAAATAATAGAGGTTCACAAATATTAGTCAAGTGGACCCAGATATGTCTATGACCATTAGATGATTCAAGAGCCAATACATAGAGTCCTATAGGTCTAGGGTTGAATTCCACAAACACATAAGAATCACATTGAACCCACATGAGATGGCATATACTCAACATGTACACATAAAGAAATACCAACTATAAAGTAGTCATATCCATTTACTATATTCAACTTATTATTTAGAAGCACATTACTTATTAGATACAAACTATCAATTTTTTTTTAACTCATTCATAGTCATCTAATAAAAATTTCAACCTCAACTAAAGTTTATTGAAGAGGGAAGGTCAAACAAGTCAAGAACAACCCCAAACCTTGGAGTTATCCCCCTAAACCCTCCCTCTACGGACATAAGGATTGCCTACATACCCGCTTCCAAATAGAATTGAAGTCACTTAGTAACTCATATATCTATCTTTTTATGCTTGTCCATAACTTGTTCAAAAGCTCTCATTGAAATGTAGGCATGAAAATATAATCCATTACCAACTATGTTTGAACATTTCTAGGGCATTTAAGGGAGTTGCAAGCATGCACTTCTCTCACCGTGCAGCCCATTCCCACTTCGTCCCTCTTGTCCTCTCGAATTTTATGACCACTTGAACGTTTCTAGGGCATTTAAGGGAGTTGCAAGCATGCACTTCTCTCACCGTGCAGCCCATTCCCACTCCATCCCTCTTGTCCTCTCGAATTTTATGACCACACAGTAGACCATAGCACAACCCATACCTCATCAATTTGGCTACATTCACAATGTTATTTTATTTATTTTTAATTTCCCACTAACTAAACGTTGGATGTGATACTTTTGAAGATAAACTGTTTTTCACCCCAAAAAAAAAATTATGAGAGGCTTCAATGCATAATTAAAAAGATCATTTACCTCTAGAAAATTGTACCATAGACTAACAATAATTTTTAAGAACTATTTGATATGTCTGTTACTAAAAAATTGTTTTGAACATTTTGAAAACGCAAGGGGCTGCTGTTATTGAATAATAAAACTTATTAAGCTCAACTGTATTGTTTGAGATGAAGAGGTTGTATATCCCCTGATACTATATAATAAAAACAAACATAAAAGTCATCTGCCTTGCCCATGTTGCCACTGGCATGTACAAACTTAATGGCTGAGCACATCTGCCATCTGCGGCAGCCATATTGGAGGATTGGGCCGGTAATTTTTCTTTTGCAAATCATTATAAGGAATTAGTCCATAGAAAATTTGAAAACAATACTGTCACCAGAAAACTTCTCTTTTTTTGGGTGGCTTCGAACATCACTGCACTGTTGCAATAGATTCAGACAATCTGTTTTCTTGCAAGCAATAAAACCACTTTCAAGACGATCTGGGATTAGTGTGCTCTTGGAGCTTGATAAGTCTAAAGTACTCACTGTTTTCACCTTGGCTGATCAACACAGGATGACTGCCCTGCTCAATAATCTTACCATCCTCAATAACTGCTATATAGTCAGAGTTTTGGATCGTGCTCAACCTATGAGCTATAACTATGCTTGTTCTTCCCACCATAACTTGATCTAGAGCTTCCTGAACCACTTTCTCTGATTGAGCATCCAATGCACTAGTTGCCTCGTCCAGAAGTAAGATACTTGGGTTTTTTATTGTTGCCCTTGCTATGGCTATCCTTTGCTTCTGCCCACCAGACAACTGCAGTCCTCTATCACCTGTATTTGTATCATATCCATTCTCCAAATGACTGAAACAATATTAATAACAATACATCTGTTTCCAAAAAGAAAAATAAAGTTTAAGTTACAGTATTTCACTCACCATATAAATCCATGGGCATTAGCAGCCGTCGCGGCCTCAATCACCTCTGCCTCGGTTGCATCTTCCTTACCATACATAATGTTATCTTTAATACTCCCTGCAAACAAAGTTGGCTCTTGCCCTACCAGACCTATAAAACGTCTCAAATGCCTCAAATTGAATGCTTTAATGTTTTTATTATCTATTAAAACTAGTCCTTTGATAGGATCATAGAATCTTTCCAAGAGTCCAATAATGGTGGACTTTCCACACCCACTTTTGCCAACCAGAGCCACACTGCTTCCTGCTTTGATTTCAAGGCAGAAATCTCTCAATACAGTAACATTGGGACGAGCAGGATAAGAAAAATCTACATTTCTTAATTCAATATTGCCATCAATTTTATCTGGCTTAAGTCCTCCAATATCTTCTGGATTTATGGAACTATTCCTGTCCAAGATCACAAATACAGATTTCACAGCATCCGCACCCTTGGCTATGTCTGAAGTCATGCTTCCAGCATCTGCTATAATCCGCCCAATTCTTCCTATGACTGCCATGCAGGTTAAAAATGCATGAAAATTTAAATATCCTTGCTGTCTAAGCTTCCCTCCATACCAAAATCCTAAAGCCCATTGGGATGTAAGGAAGGACTCACATGTTCCAAGAACCAATCCTGCATACCATGATTGTATCTTGATCTCTTTGTGGGGCTCTTCTTGTGTGGATTCAAAGAGCTGGAGAATTCTTTCCTCACCACAGAAAGCTGCAATGGTTCTATGGTTTACAACACATTCTGTGGCCACTTGGTTGGTTTGATTCTGGGCTTTGATAGACTTCCTTGAAAGATTCTTGAGTAGAACTCTTTTCGTGTAGTAGCAGTAGATCTGCACAGGCTGTATGGCAATTAGTACAATGGCAAGACGCCAGTTCACAATTAGTGAAACAATGCAGGCTATAACCACTGCTGATAGACTTTCCACCATAAGCGACAAGCGATCTGCAACCAAGGATCTCATCTGCATAACAATAGAAGAAGTCAATCAAGAATAATATATTTCTTCTCATCTGTAAAGATACTAGTTTAATTATTAACTCAAGACTTGCCATATTAGCTTCCTTTGATAGCCTGGAACAGAGAGCTCCACTCGAATTTTCTTTCATATCAAACCATCCTACTTCAAAGGTTAAAATTTTTGACAGGATTTTCATACGGACCCTTCTGGTTAAGAACTCTCCCATGACTGCAAAGTTATAATGTTCGATCACATTTGCTAGGAAGGACCACACTGTCAATGCCACAAAAACAATGGAGTAACTTCTTATTTTGTCCCTTACTTCATCATGATTGTCCAGAAATAGGATTGATAGCATGCTTGCCACAGTAATAGAATAAGATGGATTCAGGGCTCCGTATCCAATGGCACCAAGGCACCCCATTGCGGCATTCTTCCATTCTGGAGAATTCATTGCAAACATTACTGAAAATGATGGAGTTCGAGATTTATCGGAAAAGTTGACCTTTTTTTCTTTTCCTAACGCAGAAAAAGAACTCCCATTTTGATCTGAAATATCTGATATGTTCTCAGCGTCCCAGCTGCTTGCTCTCAAAATTGGTTCAGAGGTATTGTTGTCATCCGTTTGTATTTTGACCGTTTCCTGTTGTAAGTTAATGAGAGCTGCGTACTTGCCATTTGGATTCTGGATCAGCTGCAGGTGTCCGCCCGACTCAATTACACAACCATCTTGCAGTACTGCAATTTTATCTGCAGCTCTCACTGTGGAGAGATGATGTGCCACGATAATAGTTGTACGTCCTGCAGAAGCTTTATCAAGAGCCTCCTGGACAATGTGCTCTGATTCTGCATCCAGAGCACTAGTGGCTTCATCCAACAACATGATTGGAGGGTTTTTCAGCATTGTCCGAGCAATCGCTATCCGCTGCTTTTGCCCTCCTGACATCTGGACGCCCCGTTCTCCTACCTGCAATATGAAGAATAGGAAGCAAAATTATCAGCTGTACGAACTGATTTCATAAGAATAATAGAATATTAATGGATAACTCTTAGCTTAATGATGCAAGAGCATCCGAGCAAGAAGATAGCGGAGTCTATTTTAGGACTGGCGGTCTTGGATTTTGGCAGTTTCCTTATTTTAATTCGCCTGTCCGTATCCTTAAATTAGTGGAGCAGATTCCTGAATGGCAGCAATTTTCTTTAAATGGCAGTTATCATAACGTCTGAAAATTATTGTTTACAATCTTTTTGTTAGAGACTAAGGGTACGGTCTCATGGAGGGGGCTTCCTTAAAAATCTCAGTGTATGCTGCTTAACTTTTTTAGGAATATTTTAAAGTTCTTGGTCCCATGGATTTATTCTTGCAATTCTGCTTAAAATTTTAAGCTCCGAAATTTAAGGAATGAACTGTAGTGCTTTGATAAAAAAAATAATAAATAAATGAAAATTCTCTCATTTTAATTTTCTAATAAGAATTTAAAATTTTAGATGAGAGACGAGTGGCATAAAAAATTCCTAAGCTGTAGGGGCAACTTCTAGCCCCACCCCAATTTCACCAGTTGAAATATTCATTCCTATACTTTAGGGGCTCCTATTTTTCTGGAAAAGATTCTAATTAATCCGGTTGCACAATTTTTTTTTTCCCATGGGACCTCCTGCTCCATAAAAATAGAAGCCCAAGCCCCCCAGGGACCATGCAGTCTTTTAAAGGGCAGTGGTTAATAAAAAAAGTGAGGCAGTTATGAGTTTTATAGAGCAGAGAAAAGGGGTATTCATTGGAAGGAAAAACATTTCCAGCGTGGAAGTTCATGTAATAGAGAGGGGCGCAGCTTTGAAGAGGGAAGACAGTGTAGCGTTGAAATTGAGTAGGGAGGCGTGGCGTGGTTGGGAAAATGGTGAAATGGTAGTGAAGAGAAGAAAAAAGCAAGCTAGGTCGGCCGGTTAAATGGAAGTTAAAAAGAAAACAGAGAGAATAAGGGATTGGCATGGCAGATTCAACAGGAAGAAAAAGAGAAGGAAGAATTCAAGCTCCAGGAAAGAGGTAGGGACGAGCAGTTTTTACTTTGGATAATTTGAAAATTTGGAGGAGGACCAATAGGAGAGGCGTTGGAATAGATTAGAGTGGTTTGGCTAAGTGAGAGAGGAATATCCAGATAGAGGAGACATTGAGTGACTGAATATTGTCGTGGACAGCGAGAGGCCATGTGGGCCAAGAAGGCCATGAATGTAATGTGCAGAAGCAGATTTTTATTTTTTGAAAAACATATTGTAATTAGTTTGAATAAGATTTGTTGCATTTGTTTTGCTTTCAGGTAGTTTGTTAAAACCCCCTGGTCATGACTGCGTTACTTAAACAGGTAATCTGTGCTTCTAGGAAGGAGTCAAGTGTTAATAGGGAATTAAGAAAAGATGAATTAAGGAATTAAACAATAGCTGTCAAAGATTTAGTGAAAATGAATTTAGTAGAAAACCCATGGAAAATACACTTTGAAGGAAATTTCTATGCAGAAGCATTCTGAGATTAGGTACGCTCAAACGACAGAACCCTAAGAATAGACATGGAAGAATAAATGAGTCGGTCAAAGTAAAGGAGTAAAAACAGGCCAGAGATGGAACAATTACACTCTGTTGAACTTCATGATATTTTATAACTTACAATTCTGAATATAATTAAGTTAATTTTAATGGGTACAATCTTAATCTTTCTGTCCTAAAGATCCTACATGATCTCCCTTAGCTTTTCATTTCATTTCATTTAAAGCAACTTGATTTTAAACATCTAAAAAATACCTGTGTATCGTATCCCTGTGGTAGTTGGGTGATAAAATTGTGAGCATTAGCAACCATTGCAGCAGTGGTGATTTCCTCCATGGTAGCATTTTCTTTCCCAAACAATATATTCTCTCGAATAGAGGTAGCAAACAGGGTTGGCTCTTGACTGACTAGACCGATTTGGCTGCGCAGCCATTTCAGTTGCAAGTCTTGAACGTTCACCCTGTCGAGAAGAATCTCTCCTGCAGTTGGATCATAAAAACGTTCTAATAATAAAATTGCTGTGGATTTTCCTGATCCGCTTGCCCCAACCAGAGCCATAGTTTGTCCAGCAGGAACAATTAGGGAGAAATTATTTAATATCTGAGTGTCTGGTCGAGAAGGATATGTGAATTGTACATTTCTGAATTCGATTTCGCCATATACCTTTTCCAATACATTCCCCGCTTCCTCTGCTTGATCGACCTCTGGTACTCTATCGATCATTTCAGAGATGTGGAACGCAACAATGGCTGCCTCTGAAAAGTGCTTCAGATTGGGAAGTGCCGTCCCCAAAGCCCTGTAGACCAAATCAACAATTTCAAAATAAAAAATAAAAAATACTCAACACAAAATGTTTTGTAAAAGACTGGATACATACATTCCACCATTATTTATAAGCAGGCCTGTGGCCAGGAATCTTCCTGGTGATATAGCATGAGATATGACCAAGCCGCTCCCACGCCATGCCATAAAAGCCCATATAACAAAAGTAAATCCATTGCTTCCAACAGCCAAGCCTTTTGCTAGACCTTGCTTAAGACCTTGCTTTACAATTGTATCAAGTACACATGAATATTTGTTGATTAGACTATGCTCTCCCACGAATGAGTACACAGTCCTGATAGATGAAAGTGCTTGCTGTACAATTGTACCGGCCCTGTTATTTTGTGCATGCGTATCCCTAGCCAGCCTCATCAGAATCTTACCATAAATGAATCCCGGGGTGATCAGTAATGTGACCAGTGGAAAGGTCACTAAAGTCAGCTTCCATGACGAGTAAAAGCTAACAGCGTAGGAACCAATAAAAGTTGTTACATTCTTAATAAACAATGGAGCCTGCAAAGGAAATAGTGGTCAACATTAGCATCAAAAATCTGTGGAAATAAGCATTAGAGAAACAGGGTGCTGAATAAACAAGAAATAAGCATTAGAGAAACAGGATGCATCAGTATCTATGTAGTCCAGACATTAACTACCTTTTCACTGAGGACGTCTTGGATGAGAAGAGTATCATTGGTAACAACACTGACCACCTCGGCCGTGTCTGTGCCGCTTGTCTCGAAAAATTGGGCATCTTGTCTCAACACAGCTCTTAAATATTTTCTCCTCAGTCGGGACGCCTGTCTTTCTCCACTCCTAGTCCAGAAGAAAGCCTCTGAAAAGCAGCACAACCAATGCTTTTAATTTCACTTACCAACATTGAACACTTCAATTCTATCAAATTAAAGACAGAAACAGCACCTACGAATGCTGCAACCCATACTGCAGCAGCCAAATACACAAAATACATAACTCCCTGCACCAGCCACCGCGAAGATGATTATAATCTAGCTACTAATGCTAAAAAGGTAGAAGCAATCAAATTCTATATTGCCAAACATTTTACCTCGTTAAGTTTGGCTGAATAATCATCATTTTTCTGAGATGGACCATATCCTATAGTATTGGATAATCTTCCCCATATAATCCATGTAACAGGCACAGATAATCCGTCTCCAATGGAACCTAAAGTTCCCAACGTCATTGTCAACATATCTATATAATCTACATATTTGAAAACTTTCCAGATGGCCATTTTCCGAGCTGGAAAGACATCAGAACGGCCATTTCTGTTAAAAGCACCTCTTGCCATGATTGTAACAAACAATGCCAAATTCCTTTCAAATGGGGAATTTTAGGCACGATATATAACAGCTATGACCAGGAGATCAGAATCCCTTTCAAATGCATTATCAAACTGAATAGCTTCCTTGTTCAAACTGAATTAGAAAACAGAGCTATTTATTCACATCAAAAACACAGAGATGGTAATGGAATGAGATTACGGACTTGAAAAGACGAAAAGAATCATTTAGCGGGAGGCAAAAAAATAAAGATAGAATTTTAAAATCTTATTGAATTGTCAAATTTTAATAGTAAACATAGTGACATATAATATTCTTGCAACAGACTTCTATAGTAGCTGTAATTGGAAATAAGAGTCAACTGGACAAAGTATATTTAAAAAGTATATTTAAAGGTGACTAGTATATTTAAAGTTGTTAAAAGTGGGATTAATGTATATTTAAGAAGGATTGAGCATCTACTTCACCTTTCTAATACGTGTAAGAATAACATATTTGAAGGGTTTCTGGACTAATTATAAATGTTATGGTCTTTTATCAAATCTTGTGACTTCTAAATTATTTGGACCTTCAAAATTATTTGGTAGTTAATGTATATTATGATAGTTGAACTTCATTTATAATTGGAAATAAGAGTCAATTGGACAAAGTATATTTAAAGTTGTTAAAAGTGGGATTAATGTATATTTAAGAAGGATTGAGCATCTACTTCACCTTTCTAATATGTGTAAGAATAACATTTTTGAAGGGTTTTCGGAAAAAGTATATTTAAAGGTGACTATTATATTTAAAGTTGTTAAAAGTGGGATTAATGTATATTTAAGAAGGATTGAGCATCTACTTCACCTTTCTAATACGTGTAAGAATAACATTTTTGAAGGGTTTTCGGAAAAAGTATATTTAAAGGTGACTAGTATATTTAAAGTTGTTAAAAGTGGGATTAATGTATATTTAAGAAGGATTGAGCATCTACTTCACCTTTCTAATACGTGTAAGAATAACATTTTTGAAGGGTTTCTGGACTAATTATAAATGTTATGGTCTTTTATCAAATCTTGTGACTTCTAAATTGTTTGGACCTTCAAAATTATTTTGTAGTTAACGCATATTATGATAGTTGAACTTCATTTGTTAGATTCCAAAGGTTCATATGAAGATCTCATGTCGGAGTGAATAGGGGATGTACCTTCCATTTTTCTTTTCTTTGGGTGGAATACTAGAACGTGGTGTAGTAGTCCATAAAAGGTAGGAAGTCACCCTTCCACTTCCACAACCATCCCCCTCCCCTTTAACATCTTTCATATGCTTCTTTATAATAGGCTTCATAAGAGTGGACTCTTTGACTTTTAGATTATTCTCTAAGAGAGGTGATGTTGATAACATTTTTGAAGGATTTTTGGATTAAGTATAAGTGTTATTGTCCTTTATCAAATCTTTGTGACTTTTACATTATTTTGACCTTCAAAATTATTTAGTAGGTAACGTATATTTTGACAACCGAATTTCATTTGTTAGATTCCAAAAGGTTCATATGAAGATCTTGTGCCCAAGTGAATAGGGGATGCTCCTTTTATTTTTCTTTATTCTTTGGGGTGAATACTAGAAGAAGGTGTAGTGGTCCATAAAAGATAGGAAGTCACTCTTCCACTTCCACAACCATCCCCCTCTCCTTTAACATCCTTCATATGCTTCTTTAGAATAGGCTTCAAAAGAGGCCAAATTTCATTTATTAGATTTCAAAAGGTTCATATGAAGATTTCATGTCTAAGTGAATAGGGGATGTGCCTTTTATTTTTCTTTTTTCTTTGGGTTGAATACTAGAAGAAGGTACATAGTAGTCCATAAAAGGTAGAAAGTCACCCTTCCACTTCCACAACCATCCCCCTCCCCTTTAACATCCTTCATATGCTTCTTTAGAATAGGCTTCAAAAGAGGGGGCTTTTTGAAGTGATGTTGAGCATCTAAATAGGCTTGTATTTTTTGCCAAATCATTTATGTTCAACATTGTGAAAAATTAAATTATGTCAATTGAGAGTCATGCAATTTGAGAATGGTTTTCCAAATCTTCTTGGAGGAGTTGAATGCTCATAATAATAGGCATTGTTAGGTATTCAATTGTGGCTAATGTTTTGTGCTTTGATTATTTGGTTGAAATGGTAACAAATATAATATTTTAGAGTTTAAAACACTTTAATTGTGCATAGGTTGTGCAAATTTATTTTTCTTAGAATTAAAAAATATTGGAGATATAATTAATTTATATTGTGCACAAAAAAAATATTATTTGACCATTCCAAATGATTACAAGGTATTGTACAATACAAATTCTTATAAAGAATTGCATTCCTGTATTAGTCTCGTACAACTTCCCAAACTACCTTAAGTTCCAATTAACTACTAAGTCATTAAGGTGACTTTTTAAAAATGTCAACCTTGATTTTTCCAACACCTCCTTTTAAAGTTTACATTACACAAAACAAAATATGCTAATTGAAAAAACACAAATAACATAATTTTAGAAGTTTTTCTTCAAGAAAATAATTCATAGACTAGGTACAATTCCATCAAGTTGCCCCATATCCCTCAGAAGGGTGTAACTCCTACATTGAATTTCCAAGTTCTTAGATTATCACCTCCACGAACTTCCAAATCATAGATCTTCCAAATTATTGAACACCAATCCATGCTGGCTCACATCCATAGTGCTCCATCAAGTTGTCTCACGACCCTTGGAAGAGTCTAATTCTCAGGATCCACAAACTTCCAAATTATTTGGAGAACAATCCATATTGAGTTCCAAAAATTAATTTTTACAATCTATGAATTCTTCGATTATGTGAGCATCAAAAAAGAAAACAAAAAATATATGTTTCTCATACAAAACACCATCTCTAATGAGAAATTGACTTGAAATGAAAACATAATTACCCTACAATGCCTCCAACCTCTAATACAATCCTATTACAATTTATCCATTTACTGTTACATATTTGATAAAACAAATTCATTTTAAGATGTAAGGGTCAATCAAAAATTGTGTCTTTCACAATGTGATCAAATTATTTTTATAACAACTTATTTTCCTTATCACTCACATACAATTTGAGTGTCCCCTTCAAATCTTACAACTTATTTTGAACAAAATATAAATAAATTTTTTTGCATCTTCTACAATGTTAAGGTCAATCAAGAAATGATCATTTATAATGTGAACAAATTATTCTTATAACAACTTATTTTCCTTATCACTCCAATGCATGCAATTTGAATGTCCCCTTCAAACCTTACAACTAATTTTGAACAAAATATGAAAAAAAAAAAAACTCAAATTTGACCACTTAACTTCTGACAAATTGAAACAATTATTGACTACTTTAACTTCTAAGTAATTTACTCTTTTTGACTTTCTCTAATTCATTTATTAGTGTTGTAAATTGTAAAAGCACTTTCAAATAAGATAATAGATATATAATAAAAACACTAAACTTCACCCAAAAAAACAAAAAACAATCAAAACAACCATTGATATCCAACCATAACTCACAATTGCAGGGAGAATAACAAATCGCAGTTATGGAGAGACTCAATCATGCTTCCAATGACTCCAAAATATCTCCAATATGAATTAAATAACTATCTCACTGAATTGTATAATTCTTCACACCATATGATCACTTTTTACCTGTCTTATCTGTTCTCCCTGTGAATTAGAACCCAATTTCACTGGCAGCTTTAAATCATTCAGTTCAATTCTCAACCTTATTCCATCATGTAGGCTACAAGATAACAAAAAATCCTCGCTGGGATTAATGCTGACAGTGATAGAAAAAATGGGCAAGTACGAGTTGAAAAATGGACCTGTTCTTCCTGTTTCTGCAGTCAGATGTTGCTCCTTTTCTCCCAGTTGTTTCTATCACAAGATAAATGTAGGTATTCATCATTGGTATTTTAGAAGCACAAAATCGTTTATGTTTTTATATCATGTAGGTATTTGTTTCTTCCATCTTCCAGGTGCTTTGATAGTATATAGAAAAAATGCAAACAAAACATTATAGATATATTAATTTATAATGTGCACAAATATTATTGTTGATTATTGAGGATTATTACAAAGTATTGTATAAATATTTATAAAGTGTTGTATTCTTATATTAATTTTGTACAACTTTTCAAAATATCATAATTTTCAATTAACTATTCAATCACTAAGATGACTTTATTAAAATGTAAATTTTAATTTTCCCAACTGCAACTTGTTAAATCAGTCTTTTCAAAAACATCTAGATATCAAATTAAAAGCTACAATTTTCTTATCTTAGCTATCTCTGTTAAAGATTGGTGTGACTTATTTTCAACAAATTGAGACTAGGTTGGATTTATTTAATTATTGTTGAAAATATTTCATAGCCTGCAATTTTACAATTTGATTTGTTTGTCATATTCTAACCTAATTTAATGCTATGATCACTAAGAATTGGAATGCCATGAAAAACTAACTTGTTGATCAACACTAGAAACTAAAGGAACACTTTTTGGCACAAAATATTACTTAATTATTAGAGGAATAGCTTAATCTAGAAAGATCTAATATGATGGGAAAGATAATTTCCAATTGACCAAATCAACTAAAAAAATAGCTAACCTACTTTTAACATAAAGGGGTAAAAAATTTATTAAATCAAGGAAACGTTACAAAGCAAGGGCATTAAATGGCCCTATCCAGTTCAACCAAGTGATCCAATTGATGAGACAAATCCAGGGGTAGTTGGCCCCGATCCACCAAATTCCAATCATGCATATGATCATAAGCCCATTTAGCCAAGCAATCAGCAACACCATTCCATTCATGGGGATATATGATTGAAAGTAATATGCTCCAGAGAGGCACAAAGAGTGAGAATTTGTTCAACAATCAAAGCCAACTACTAGCTCACATTATCCATATACCGCCTTTTCAGTAAGTTCACCACAACCTGGGAGTCAGACTCACATATGATCCTTCGCCATCCCAACTGACTGCCCCGCTCCACAGCCAATAAAATGGCCTGAGCCTCCATAAGATTATTCGTATGAAGACCCTTATACACAGAGAAAATAAATTGAACATCTCCTGAGCTATCACGACCCACACCCCCAATGCCAGCATGACCTGGATTTCCACGAGAAGAGCCATCCGAGTTGATTTTTAGGACTCCAAAGGGAGGAGGGGTCCATCTTCCATCCCTATTCACCTTCGGGGTAGGATGCCTGCATCTGTTGCGCATGAGTTGTCGTTGCGGAGGAGGAAGATGAAGACGATTACAACAACCAACATCCCGAGGGTCCACCAGCATAGTCATATCACACTTAGCCGCAATAGTTTCTCCTAAGGAGTGTAAAATTTTCCTCCAAAGGTGAGGAGCCATCAACCTCGAATCCTGAAAGATCTGCCTATTCCTCTCCAACCATATGTTCCAGATAATAAAGGAAGGCCCAAGAGCCCAAGCAGCCTGAAGAAAGGAGGTAGAAACAGGGGCCCTGCCCCACCGTTCCCCAAATTCCACCAAAGAGGAAACATGCCAGCAGGCCGTATTCCACACCCCCCACCAGAAGTGCCAAATCTCCCTAGCATAGGAGCATTGGAAGAAGATATGGGAGACACTCTCTTCACAGCCATGACACAAAACACATATAGAGGGGCCTTGGAAACCACGCTTACATAAATTATCCCAAGTAAGACACCGATTTTGAGCCACTAACCACATAAAGAAGTTGCACTTGGGCCATGACAACTTGTGCCAAACTTGCTTCCACCAAGGGACCTCAATGTCCCCAAACAATTGCCTACCAATCTGCTTATAACCGGCAACCACGAAGTACTTTCCAGACAAGTCAGAACCATCCCAAGCCAAGACATCAGGGCCTCTCAAAGAATTACAAGCACGGGAAGCCAGAAGTTGGGAAAGCTCACGCCTATCCCCCTCAGACCCTCCTGGTGGCCACTCAGAAGGATGCTTCCAACGAAAACGTAGAACCAAACCATCATGCTGCGCCACCTTATTTTTCAGTACAACTGAAAATATATTTTCTTTTTGAAAAATGACTGTTTTTCAAAAAAAACAAAAAAAAGAAAAGAAAAGAAAATATATTATGAGAACCTTCAATGCATAATTAAAAAGCACCATTAGTTATTATGTTTACATCTAGTAAATTGTACTATAGACTAACAATAATGTTTAAGAACTATTTGATATTTCTATAACTAATTATTTGTTTTGAACATCTTGAAAACGAAAGGGATTAATTCTGGCCGTTGTTATTGCTTAATAAAGCTTATTAAGCTCAACTGTATTGTTTGAGATTAAGATGTTGTATATACCCTGATATTATATAATATAAACAAACATAGAAGTCATTTGCCTTGCCCTTGTTGCCACTGACACATACAAGCTTAATGGCTGAGCACATCTGCCATCTGCGGCAGCACATATGGGAGGATTGGGTTAGTAATTTTTCTTTTGCAAATCATTATAAGGAGTTAGTCCATAGAAAATTCGAAATCAACACTATCACCAGAAAGCTTCTCTTTTATTGGGTGGCTGAGAACATCACTGCACAGTTGGAATAGATTCAGACAATCTATTTTGTTGCAAGCAATAAAAACCAATTTCAAGACAATCAGGGAATAGTGTGTTCTTCGAGCTTGATAAGTCTGAAGTACTCACTGTTTTCACCTTTACTGATCAACACAGGATGACTGCCCTGTTCTATAATCTTTCCATCCTCAATAACTGCTATGTAGTCAGAGTTTTGGATTGTGCTCAGCCTATGAGCTATAACTATGCTTGTTCTTCCAACCACGACTCGATCTAGAGCTTCCTGAACCACTTTATCCGATTGAGCATCCAATGCACTAGTTGCCTCGTCCAGAAGTAAGATACTTGGATTTTTTTATTATTGCGCTTGCTATGGCTATGCTTTGCTTCTGCCCACCAGACAACTGCAGTCTTCTATCACCTGTATTTGTATCATATCCATTCTCCAAATGACTGAAACAATATTAATAACAATACATCTGTTTCCAAAAAGAAAAATAATGTTTAATTTACAGTATTTCACTCACCATATAAATCCATGGGCATTAGCAGCCGTCGCGGCCTCAATCACCTCTGCCTCGGTTGCATCTTCCTTACCATACATAATGTTATCTCTAATACTCACTGCAAACAAAGTTGGTTCTTGCCCTACCAGACCTATAAAACGTCTCAAATACCTCAGATTGAATGTCTTTTTCTTTTTTTTTGATAAATAAGGGGTCGAAGTCGAGAAGATTGTATTAAAATTAAAAGTATTAAGGATTTACAAGATTTGAAGCCTCAACAGAAGATAAAATAAGCAGAATCATGGCTTCCATGAGAAGAACAGAATCAGAACATGAAACCTTAAAGCTATCCTAAACAAAGTCTGTAATCTTACCATAAAAAGGCAGCTACCACCTATAGCTGCAACTACGATTGAGCAAAGTTTGAGTTTAAAAAAGGCAGATGACGGTAAAAAAATACAAGCAACAAAACACCAAAGATCAACAAGAGTCCTTATCTTTTCCCTTTTTGCCTCATGTATTCTTCCTCTGCTAGACCACACTACGAACAGTAACTAAATTCCCAAATTTGAAGATGGATCTGCCACTGTTGGTTCTGGGAGTGAATCCAATTCTTCAATGTGGACCTCATTGTAAATGGCATTTGTAGAAGCCATTGTTTCCTTCTCTGTCTTCTTACTTGACTCTCCACTCTTATAATCCTAAACGTCTCTCTTCTCTTCCTCTCGGATGTCATTCAAATCCTTATCCACATAAAGCCTTGCTCATCATGGAGTTATCTGTTTAATAGATAATAAAGACATTAAAGCATGGCAGATGAATGCTTTAATGTCTTTATTATCTATTAAAACTAGTCCTTTGAAAGGATCATAGAATCTCTCCAAGAGTCCAATAATGGTGGACTTTCCACAGCCACTTTTACCAAACAGAGCCACACTGCTTCCTGCTTTGATTTCAAGGCTGAAATCTCTCAATACAATAACATTGGGACGAGCAGGATAAGAAAAATCTACATTTCTTAATTCAACATTGCCATCAATTTTATATGGTTTAAGTCCTCCACTATCTTCTGGATTTATGGAACTCTTTTTGTCCAAAATCACAAATACAGATTTCACAGCATCCGCACCCTTGGCTATGTCTGAAGCCATGTTTCCAGCATCTGCTATAATCCGTCCAATTCTTGTCATGATTACCACGCAGTTTAAAAATGCATGAAAACTTAAATATCCTTGCTGTCTAAGCTTCCCTCCGTACCAAAAACCTAAAACCCCTTGGGATATATGGAAAAATTCACATGTTCCAAGAACCAATCCCGCATACCATGATTGCATCTTGATCTCTTTGTGGGGCTCTTCTTGTGTGGATTCAAAGAGCCGGAGAATTCTTTCCTCACCACAGAAAGCTGCAATGGATCTATGGTTTACAATACATTCTGTGGCCACTTGGCTGGTTTGATTCTGGGCTTTCATGGACTTCCTTGAAAGACGCTTGAGTAGAACTCTTTTCGTGTAGTAGCAGTAGATCCGCACAGGTTGTAAGGCAATTAATACAACGGCAAAATGCCAGGTCATAACTAGTGAAATAATGCAGGCTATAACCACTGCTGATAGACTTTTCACCATAAGCGACAAGCGATCTCCCACCAAGGATGTCATCTGCATAACAATAGAAGAATTCAATCAAGAATACTATATTTCTTCTATCTGTAAGGATTCTATTTTAATTTATTAATGCGATACTTGCCATATTAGCTTCCTTTGATAGCCTGGAACAAACAGCTCCACTTGAATTTTCTTTCATATCAAACCATCGTACTTCAAAAGTTAAAATTTTTGACAGCATATTCAAACGGACCCTTCTGGTTAAGAACTCTCCCATGACTGCAAAGTTATAATGTTCGATCACATTTGCTAGAAAGGACGACACTGTCAATGCCACAAAAACAATGCAGTAACTTCTTATTTTGTCGCTTATTTCATCATGATTGTCCACAAATAGGACTGATACCATGCTCGCCATAACAATGGAATAAGATGGATTCAGGGCTCCGTATCCAATTGCACCAAGGCAACCCAGTGTAGCATTCTTCCATTCTGGAGAATTCATTGCAAACATTAGGGAAAATGATGGAGTTCGAGATTTATCTGAAAATTTGACCTTTTCTTCTTTTTCTAATGCAGAAAAAGAACTCCCATTTTGATCTGAAATATCTGATATGTTCTCAGGGTTCCAGCTGCTTGCTCTCAAAATTGGTTCAGAGGAATTGTTGTCAACTGTTTGTATTTTGACCATTTCTTGTTTTAAGTGAATGAGAGATGCGTACTTGCCAATTGGATTTTGGATCAGCTCCAGTTGTCCGCCCGACTCAATAACACAACCATCTTGCAGTACTGCAATTTTGTCTGCAGCTTTCACTATGGAGAGATGATGTGCCACAATAATAGTTGTACGTCCTGTAGAAGCTTTATCAAGAGTATCCTGGACAATATGCTCTGATTCTGCATCCAGAGCACTAGTGACTTCATCCAACAACATTATTGGAGGGTTTTTGAGCATTGTCCGAGCAATGGCTATCCGTTGCTTTTGTCCTCCAGACATCTGGACACCCCGCTCTCCTACCTGTAATATGAAGAATATGAAGCAAAATATGACCTATGAGTTGCATGAACTGATTTCATAAGAACAATGGAAGGTAAAAACTATTTTTTTCTTTTAAAGGAGTAATATTAATGGATAATTGTTAGATTAAACAGGTAATATGTGCTTCTAGAAATGAGTAAAGCGATAATAGGGAATTGAGAAAAGATGAATAAAAGAATTACACAATAGCTGTCACAGATCTAGTGAAAATGAATTTAGTGGAAAACCCATGGAAAATACACTTTGAAGAAAATTTCTATGCAGAAGGAATTCTGAGATTAGGTAAGCTCAAAGGAAAGAAACCTAAGAATAGACATGGAAGAATAAAAGAGTCAGTCAAAGTAAAGGAATAAAACAGACCTGAGATGTTACAATTACACACTCTGTTGAACTTCATGATATTTAACTTACAATTAAGTTAATTTTAACGGGTACAATTTTAATTTTTCTGTTGTAAAGATCCTACATTTTCTCCCATAGCTTTTCATTTCATTTCATCTCTATAAAGCAACTGGATTTATAACATCTAAAAAATACCTGTGTATCGTATCCCTGTGGTAATTGAGTTATAAAGTTGTGGGCATTAGCAGCCATTGGAGCTGTGGTGACTTCATCCATGGTAGCATTCTCTTTCCCAAACAATATATTCTCTCGAATAGAGGTAGCAAACAGGGTTGGCTCTTGACTGACTAGACCGATTTGGCTGCGCAGCCATTTCAGTTGCAATTCTTGAATGTTCACACCGTCGAGAAGAATCTCTCCTGCAGTTGGATCATGAAAACGTTCTAATAACAAAATTGCTGTGGATTTTCCTGATCCGCTTGCCCCAATCAGAGCCATGGTTTGTCCAGCAGGAACAATTAGGGAGAAATTTCTAAAGATCTGAGTGTCTGGTCGAGAAGGATATGTGAAATGTACATTTTTGAATTGGACTTCGCCATGGACCTTTTCCAGTACATTCCCCGCTTCCTCTGCTTGATCGATTTCTGGCTCTCTATCGATCATTTCAGAGATGTGAGACGCAGCAATGGCTGCCTCTGAAAAGTACTTCAGATTGCGAAGTGCCTTCGCCAAAGCCCTGTAGACCAAATCAACAATTTCAAAACAAGAAAATAAAAATCCTCCACGCAATGTGTTTTGGAAAAAAATAGATACATACATTCCACCTCGAGTTATAAGCTGGCCGATTGTCAGGATTCTTCCTGGTGATACAGCATGAGATATGACCAAGCCGCTCCCACGCCATGCCATAAAAGCCCATATAACAAAAGTAAGTCCATTGCTTCCAATAGCTAAGCCTTTCGCTAGACCTTGCTTAAGACCTTGGTTTACAATTGTATCGAGAACACATGAATATTTGTTGATTAGACTATGCTCTCCCACAAATGAATACACAGTCCTGATGGAGGAAAGTGCTTGCTCTACAATTGTACCGGCCCTGTTATTTTGTGCATGCGTATCCCTAGCCAGCCTCATCAGAATCTTACCATAAATGAATCCCGGGGTGATCAGTAATGTGACCAATGGAAAGGTCACTAAAGTCAGCTTCCATGACAAGTAAAAGCAAACAGCGTAGGAACCAATAAAAGTTGTTACATTCTTGATAAAAAAATGGAGCCTGCAAAGGAAATAGTGGTCAACATCAGCATCAAAAATCTGTGGAAATAATCATTAGGGAAACAGGGTGCATCAGTATATCAAAGTTTATTTGAATAAAGAAGAAATAAGCATTAGAGAAACATGGTGCATCAGTATCTATGTAGTCCAGACTCCAGAACCTTTTCACTGAGGATGTCTTGTATGAGATGAGTATCATTGGTAACAACATTAACCACCTCGGCCGTGTCTGTGCCTCTTTTGTCGAAAAATTGGGCATTTTGTCTCAACACAGCTCTTAAATATTTTCTTCTCAGTCGAGACGCCTGTCTTCTGAAAAGCAGCGCAGCCAATGCTCTTAATTTCACTTCCAACATGAACACTTCGATTCTATCAAATTATAAGCAGAACCAGTATCTATGAATGCTGAAATCCATACTGCAACACCCATATACAAATAGTAGACAACTCCCTGCACCAGCCACAGGGAAAAAGATTATAATATCGCTACTAATGCTAAAAATGTAGAAGCAATCGAATTCTATTTTGCTAAACATTTTACCTTGTTAATTTTGGTTGTATAATCACCATTTTTCTGAGATGGACCATATCCTACAATGTTGAATAATCCAGCCCATATAACCCATTTAGCAGGTGCAGATAATCCATCTCCAATGGAACCTAACGTTCCCAATGCCATTGTCAACATATCTATATAATCTGCATATCTGAAAACTTTCCAGATGGCCATTTTCGGAGCTGTTATATAATTTGAACGGCTGTTTCTGTTATAAGAACCTCTAGTCATGACTAACAAATATTGCCAATTTTCTTTTAAATCGGGATATATAACAGCTATGACCAGGAGATCAGAATCAGAATCCCTTTCAAGAACATAATCATGTTTCACCTCCGTGTTCAAACTGAATTAGAAAGCAGAGCTCCTCATTCACTTTAATGCACAATGATATTACAAACTTGAACAGATAAAAGAAATCATTTAGCTGGAGGCAGAAATAAAGAGGCAATTTTAAAATCTTATCGCCTTGTCAATTTTAATTGAATTAAAGTTATATATAATTTTCTTGCAACTGTAGCTGTCTTTTTATTGCACGCTGGTTCGGCATTAATTTCAGCAGAGTGCCACGATATAGGTGGCAGACAATATCAAATGCGCAAAGTATATTTAAAGATGATAAGTATATTTAAAGTTGTTAAAGTGGGATTAATATGTAGAGTTAAGAAGGATTGAGCATCTACGGTAGCAGAGTTGGTTTGGGCAGTGGGTTTGCTCCTTATTGGTCTCAGGTTCGACTTCCCTCTCAGGTTTAAGAGGTGAGACTTCCTGCAGGCGGCAGATCTCACCCGCAGTGGACTAGTCTCACCCCAGCTCGCCCTAGGTACCCAAGATAGGGGCTGCTGGGCCGCGGGGATACCCCTGTTGTGTTAAAAAACAAAAAATTCAAATGATTTATGGATTGCACCACGATATCATGAACATAGTACATATAACAACAAAACTACACCACAACTGTATTAACATCTTGTTGGTAAACATATTCGTCACTACGATTATGTCTTCAAGAATGACCATGTTCGTCCAATGATCTTCCTCTATATTTGATAGGACAACTCCCTTGTATGATCAAATTTGGGGATTTTGTGGTATTTTAACCAAAAATGCCTAAGATAAGAAAGAGAAAAACTAAAGAAAGATGACTATCAAAAACCCTAGCTGTAAACACATGACTACCAATAGGGTTTCACAAACTTATTGAAAAATAAACAAAACACACCACAAAACCAGAAACTACATTCCCAAATTCATATGATGGGTTTCATAGTAGTGTATATGGCATTATAACAATAGTGGACGAATAGTATACAAATCTCAACATACAAAGAAATAGGCATGAACAAAATTTAAATTAAGATACCAAGACTAGAGTTGTATTTCTTTGCACATATTGCACAGTTAATAAATGCTACAACAAATGACTAATGTTTTCCACCATGACACAAAAGGATTACTCATTTAACATACGAAAAAATAGTAATGATAAGACAAAAACAACTAAAACATAAGAATCAACTATTTTATATATTATTTCCTCAAAATTACATAACTCTAAAAACTCTCTTGTACAAAGTATGAATCTAGAAGCCTTTCTTTACTGTCAATTCTACTCTAAAATAGAAAAAGCACTAAAAGAATTTGGAACCCCTTTACATTCAAAAACCTTAACTCCTAATTGCTTGGGTAACTACTTGCTTTAGACCTTAAAAATATTTGATAATTATTATAAAGTCTTTTTAATGAGCATGCATTCAACTCATTAAAATTCTTTCTATTAAATCTCATATTACCTTGGGAACATGCATTCATCCTCCAAACAAGATAAAGTGGAAATCGCCATCTTTACGTTGTTTGAAATCCTCTACAAACTTGCATTTGCTTGAAATTTTCAAAAGCCTTTATAAAAAATCCATTCTGTGTATATCCTGTGCTCCGGGCACTTCATGAGACCACATTTCACAAAGAAATCATGTTTTAAAGCACCTATTTTGGTACGGGCATAGAGGATCATGACAAAGGTCATGGAATTTAATTTTACAATTATCAAATGTGTTTTCTCGAAAGTTTCTATTGTCTTCTCAATAAATCGTTTCGAACGCATCCTACAAACAATACATTTCATAAGACCTTATTTTTATGAGGCATGTGTTAGAATAATTCGTCATAACAGAATTTTGTATATGTATCATGAATCATATCATTCATCTCATAGTTAGCTGGCATTAATCTCCAGTTAGCTCTCAAACCAATTAGCTTTATTATAGGAAGCGGTTGAGTTATTTTGTATCTAGTGTTTGTTGATGAATAATAAAGAAATCAGCGAGTTCTTTTGTTCTCAGTTTCTTCCTTTTGTTGTTTATTCCTTTTGCTCTATTCTCTATTTTGGTATCAAAGATACATCCATGCTGTGTTGTGTTGTGTCTATTTTGTTGAAAGTTTGTGTATAGTATGAGTGGTGGAAGAGAGAAGGAGCTTTTGCCACAAGAAGATCATTACCTAATTAGAAAAGAAGTTTCCACCACTAGTGTGCCCAGTCTTAAGGTGAAAGGAACTCTACATAGAGAGTGTAGAAGTGTAAAAGGATGACATTTATCCACTAACTACACTATGAATCTTCAGATTGATTGAAGTTTTCCTTGTAAGCTACACAATTGTTTCGATATCTTCGGGGGAGGCATTTCCATGATAGCTTTGACGTTTACAAGATCTACCTCAATGCCTCTTCGGGATACAATATAACCCAATAGTTTTCTTACTGTTACGCCAAAAATACACTTCTTTGGATTTAAGCATAGATTGTACTCTTCCAACCTATCAAATATTTTAGCTAGATTACCTAGATGTCCTTATCTTGTGATAGATTTTTTCAAAAGATCATCTACATATTCTTCCATGGTTATGTGAGAATATCATGAAATATAGTAGTCATCACCCTTTGGTAGGTGGCTCCTGCATTCTTTAGGCCAAATGGCATGACATTCCAACAAAAAGTTCCCCAAGGACAAGTAAATGTTGTTTTATGTTGGTTCTTAGGTGCTATTTTGATTTGGTTATATTCAGAGAAGCCATCCATAAGAGAAAGCATTTCATGACTAACTGTCAAATCCACTATCATGTCAATATTAGGGAGAGGAAAATCATCCTTTGGGAATTCTTTGTTGAGGTCTCTAAAATCAGTGTAGATCCTTATGCCCCTAGTGGGTATTGAAACTGGTACCAAATTTGACACCCACTCAAGATAATCAATAGGTCTAATGAATCTGACATTAAGCAATTTTTGTAGTTCCACTTTGACTAGGAGTGCTATTTGAGGGTGCATCTTGCAAAGTTTTTGTTTCACTGCTTTAGTTCTAGGAAAATTGTAAGATGATGAACCACTAAAGTTGGATCCAAACCAAGCATATTTGCATAGGTCTAGGAAAAATTTATCTTTTGTTCTTATATGAAGACTGTAAAGTTTGTTCTTTCTTCAGGATCTTTGGTGCATCTGTTGTTCCCACATTTATGGGTTCAGAACCTTCAACTAAAATTACTAATCTTTCTTGTGTGTTAGGGAGATTGAATTCTCAATCCTCGAGCACCTTAGGGAGGTTTTCACCCTCAAATATTTCCTTTATTTTGTCTTTTTCATGATTCGATTATGCCACATTATGGTTTTCACTAGGGGATCTAATTTTGATGTTTAGATTTTTGTTTTCATTTTTGTGACTAGAAGGTACAATTTCCCTTCCAAAATATGCTTCTTGTCCAATTTCAATATCAAATCCAACCTTGTGGTCTCCAAATGGTATACCATTTCGAAGTCCCATAAACTCAGTGATGGCTTCATCATTTTGGAATATGTCCAGAATAGGTGGTTGATGTTGTTGATCTCAATTGATTAGTTGTGGGTAAACGGGTTGGAGTTCATGTGTTTGGGATGTAGGATTAAAGGAAAGGGTAGTAATGGTGTTTATGCAAATATCTCCAAATAGGTTTGTGATGTATAGATCATCGTCAATAGGATCATAGTCATTCGATGTCTCAATCACGGTAGAAGAAGAACCTTCCTCACAAGAGGCATTTTCAGCATTAGGAGTACAACAGTGTCTAACAAACCTTAGCCTAGTCCTTGATTTTTCTTGCATTTTTTCATGATGATAGGCTCTCTCATACCTTGTTCATTCAAACCAAGGCCACCTTTTCCAATGAATCCCATACCTTTAGCAAGCTGATAACCTTTACTATCTAGATGCATAGGGATTGGAGGTAAGTTTTTTTCTTCCTCTTCTTCTTTGTAGAGCAATGTAGAGAGATCTTCTTCAAACACCACTTTGTCTTTCATGCCTCCCCATTTAGTGAATATTGTAGGTTTGACTTTAATAGTGACAAGTTAAGCTTTGTTGATTTCCTTCGATCTTACATAGGTTCTTGGTCATGGAGGAAGTTTTCCAATGCCGAAAGATTGGTTAAAGTGGTAATCTTTGCAACCATTGTCAAGTACCTAGATCTTGAGGTTGGATTGAGGTGGATTGGATGATGAAGATGGAGTGGAGGATGAAGAAGGTTATTAAGATGATGTGAGGCATGATGGATCGATGTAGGAGAATGAATGAAAAGATATATCATTACTAGGAATTTGAAAGATTTTCTTGTATTTTTCTTTCAAGCTCTTATAGTTATGAAAGGGTTTTGGATTAGCATATATTGTAACTTCCTTGTGATTATAAGGAAATTTTAGACATTGATGTAATGTAGAAGGGACAACTTGCATTGCATGGATCAAAGGGTGTCCCAAGAGAAGGTTGTAGGGTAATTCAAGATCTAGTACTTGACAGGTTGTTTTTGCTATAGTTGTGTTATGCCTTGCATAACCACCCCATTTTTGTTTTTGGGTCAAAATGGGCCCCCCTTGGGTTTGTTTAGTCTTTGGTGTTTTTGTTTGGGTCTTAGGATTCATTCTTTTTCCTCCAAGTCCTTGTTTCTCCTATTTTGCAGGCTCGGGTCGCGGGTCGGAACCAAACTTAGAACTTTCCAAAAGTTCCAAGTCCGGTTTTGGTTCCGATCCCAACCCCGTTTCTTGCCTTGTTGGCTTATTTGTTGTTTTTCTTGTCTCTCTAGGTTTGTTTTCTCCCTTGAGTTTTCTTTTGTTTTCTTCCCCGTTTATGTTTCGTTTCCTTTTAGCGGAAGTGGAACCAAAACATAATCTAGACCCAGAACTTTGCAAAGTTCTTGGTCTAGATTTGGTTTTGATCCTACTCTCTTTCATTTTCCTTGTGTTTTGTTCTCATTTTGTGTCCTGTTTGGGATGGGTTTTGCTTTGGTCCCACTTCCCTTTGTTCTTTCTTTGTCATTTTCCTTGTGTTTGTGTTCTTTCCCTTTGTCAGGAGTCGAACCAGAGTCAAATCCGAACTTAGAACTTTGCAAAGTTCTAGGTCTGGATTTGGTTCTAATCTCGCCCTCGTTCCTTTTTGTCTTTTCCCTACTGCGGGACCGAAGTCGAACTCAGAATGGAATATGGAACTTTGGTAAAGTTCTTGGTTCTATCTCGACTCCACTTTTGCTCCCACTTTACCTCTAATGTGCACAATGGTTGTGTACTCGTCTTCACTCTGGTTCCATGCCTGACCAATCGAATTAATTGCAACCTCCTCACACGCGCGAAATAGATTTTAAACCTTAATCGAGGTTATTTGGATCATTACAATTATCTAAAGCATCTTAATGAGCTAGAGCTGAAACAACTTGAAGAGGAGCATGATTTGGTCATAGGCGAGAGTTTTGTGAGTGGATTCCTATCGGTTTTCAACCCTTTCTGGTTGTGTTTTGAGGTAGGTGGGGTTTCTTCCGTTCTATTTTTGTATTTTCCTGTTTTGTTGTTCGATTTGTTCTTCACATGTTCATGAGGCTTTTCCCGTGGATCTTCATGTGCTTCCGTCTGTGTTTTGCTTGGGTTTTTCTTTCATTTTTTCGTTTGTCTTTTGCTTCCCCTCATTCGTTTTCGTTGATCTATTGTCATTTTCTCTGTTCTTGGTGGTGGTTTCATTCCACTATGCCCTAGTTTCGATTAGGGCTTCATTTTGAAGGGTTCTAGATGCTTGAAGTTGTTTTAAATATTTCTCTAGACCCTTTCATTCTTACGTCTTTGTCAATCTTGCGAATCTGATTATGAGTTTTGATGCCTAGTTTTCATTTAGGTCGATGGGCCATACAAACTAGGGTTTGTATGTCGCCCCCTTTGCATAAATACCTTAACTCGCTCGATCCCAGTCTCATTCGTCCAAGCGGAGTTGAGCTTAAATTTTTCCTCCCCATGCCTTCTTTTAACTTGGGTCCAAACTGATGTGGGCGTGCAGGGAGAATCCGCTTAGCCTTGGTAATCTATGGCGGAACTGGAGCTGGAAACGAACTCATCCCATGAACATTCACATAGGAGTTCGGTTTCAGAAATGATCCCGCCTTTGATGGGTCCCAATTCTAATTCTGATCCTGCCATTCAAGCGGGACCAGATCATCAAACAATATGAAGTATTGGAATTTGAGAGTTCCAGTTTTTGTCCTTATCCCGATTTTGGTTCCACTTGAAGTCATTTGTTTCACCTCTTTAGTTCCTTATTTTCTCTTGGCCCCACTCCCGACAAGTGTTAAAATTTTACTAAGTATGAAGGGCTACCTAGGGAAGAATAGAGAAGTATGAAAAGGTAGTGTTGTATGATGATTCCCATGCCTTCTGTCGATCTAATCCAGGGTTGTCTTGCAGGAGTAAATGATGTCATGAGCATCTGAAGAGGTTTCACAAAAGGAAGGGCAAGCTGCGGAAAGCTCAAAAGGAGTGAAGCCAAAGAAGATAAAGGTGGAGCAGGGTAAACCCACAAAAGTGGTTTATGATTCGAGTGAGGAAGGAAAACTGGCAAAAAATGACCCCATGCAAAAAAAAATAGTTTTAGGGGTTTGAACAAACTTGTAGGTTCAAGCAAACCCATTAAATACTAGCCCCACATTTCTCGCCCAAAAAAAAGAAGAAAATGCAAAAGGAAAGGGGGTTCGCTTGAACCAGGGTTTGAGCAAACCCCCCTTTTCCCTCATTCTCCCCCTCAGGCACTTTGAAAGTCCATATTTTTACGCTTTGAAGCTCGGGTTAAGGATGAAAATGGAGGAGACTTCACAAACCCAACTGGAATCAGGTAGTCCTCAGAACGAGCTATCCAACGACTATAATTTTAATATGTTTTGGTTTTATTATTTATTTGTTTTTAAAGTTTTATTGAACATAGGTTTTTCACCAAAAATCAAGCTCTTTATTCTGCACATGTGGAAAAATAGCAGATTATCAAAAAAAAAATTTGAAAAATATGAGTGCACCAGATATTGAAGTCCTTGATCCAACAATAAAAAAAATTGAATTTCGATAGATACAACAAAAGTTACACGTTATACGGTCGCACTATGTCTGAATTGTAATTGATTTGACTTCAAAACTTGATTAAAGAAAAAATGTCCAATAAAAAACTATCTAACCAAGTGGAAGCACTAGATATCGGAGTTACAAATCTAAATTCAAAAGAATTAGAATTTTATCCTTCATGGAAAAAAGGTTATGCGTTATACAGTGAGTGTCACTTTTTAAAAATGTTGTTTTATGAAAAAAACTAGTTTTCAAGGGAGATGGAAAAAGAAGTGCAATATGATTCAGAAATTTTTGAAAAATATATATTTAGAATCTACAAACAAAATGTCACGAAACTCTAGTTTGCATCATCTTCAAATTTCTCATAGTTTAGCCGCTATAGGTGCCCGAAAGTGAAGATTTAGTTAAAAAAAATGATTTCAGTGTCCAATTTGGCCAAAAATTATAAACCACTATTGTGGGATCACTCAGTAGCTGCCTTATAATATGAGATATAAACACCAGGATGCCATTCCTATAGCCAACAAGTTGGATTTAGAATGGGTTGACATAACATATACTAATCTGGGGCCATTTAACTATGATGAGTTAATCATAGACACTTTCTTGGAGGAAGTGATTGGGAGGGCTGAAAGAATAGCCCAATCCAGACTAGCACATATCACTCTCTTCCCTCTATCATTTCAAAGCCTGAAGATTATACTAATAGTAGCAGGGGCTTACAATCTTGCATCAAGGCAATGTGTAGACCTCCAGGGTAATGTGATCGTTGATTTATCTTCGTAAATGATGAGATTCTTGTTCAATGCACCTACTCCTAAGAACCCTAAGCAATTGAATGAAATAGAGGCATTGAACTTATTCAATAGGGACAAGGAAACTAATAGGTTCCATATGAATAAGAAATGGCTAAAAAATGAGAAGAATTCTTTGAGTAAGGTTCCTGAACAGCCCAAGAGGGGAGACTTTAAAAAGGAAATTGATGAATTAATCATGATGCTTTCCAGGGTGTTTGGAAAGAAAGACTCTACACATTTTAAGGAATGGATGTTTCCATTCATTGAAACAATTTTGGATGGTAGACAATAGTTTGATTGGGGCATGATCTTGTTAGATAACTTGCACAATCAGATACTCAAGGTGAGGCAAACAAATAATTTCTTCATGATCTCCTATGTTATATATTCAGCTGCACGGATGGGAATATTCCCTAGATTGAATGCGGTAGGCATATTAAGGGAAGCTCCTGGACAAAAGAAGGCATGGGAGCACTATGATCAATTGGCCCTACAAACATTAAAGCTACATTATTGGAGGGTTAATGATGCATTCCTTTATGTCATTATTAACCGGTTGATAGGAGATGTTGGATATAGGATGAGTAGGGAAGCTATGGCCTTCATTGTTGAATGGGGACATTGGTATATCTAGTACCCCAAGTTCTCTTACTTTAGGTTGGCAGGTTTTGTTGGACATCATCATCGACCACCAAGATGTTGCATTGATAGGATTGTGCTCATGGAGTTTGTATATTAGTCCATGGTAGTCAATACTAAATTTTCCAATAAACATAAGTCGAAATGCCACAAATTTCCCATGAAGTTGGGGGAGTATTCTTGTGTTCATAATTTGGCTACCAAGGCAGTATGTGAAGAATTGAGTCACTCTAAGTTGGGATTCTATACAGCCCGAAAGCACTTTGACCTAGAGCATAAGATGAATGGCTTAGCCCCCACCATTTTTGAGAATCACTATAACTTGCTAGAAGATTTTTGGATAGATTTGTAGGATGAATATGATGTTAGGAAAATAAACTATGAAAGGTTCACCATCATGCAAATGGTTGAATATGGGGTAAAGGAAGACATTCTTGAAACATTATCAGATGATGGTGTAGTTTTGGACCCCAATTATGAAGCAGAGAATGTAGGTACAAAGAACTTGGACCCAATAAATTGGGATGAAGAGGAGTTTATTGATATTAAACAAATTTCCAGGATAATGATGGATAGGAGTATCCAATGAGTTTTGATGAGAATAAAGGAGACAAAAGCTCAATATTTTAAGAAGAGAAAAGTAGGGGTTACCCAAGGCTATAGGAGAACCAGGAGGAAGACAACCCCTAAAGAACAATTGGAATAGTATCCTCCTAGCCCAGGAAAGGATGTTGGTCTGGGAGTATCTGTTCAAGATACCCAAGAATCACAAAATGTGGAGGCTACAACAATTGGATAAGGGACCTCATCTCATCCTTCTCCCCTAGAGAAATCTACTAAAGAAGTACCTACAGGAATCCTCCATGAGCAAGCTAAGACTCTTAAGCAAAAGGAGGTTGAGATACATGACATAGACACTAATTCAGAGGCTACACACTCAAATAATGAGCCTCTTGTAACTGCACCTATTGAGGATGTTGAAGATGTTGAGACTAAGCATGTCCTAACCTAAGAGGACCAATGGAAACTATTTGAGGATGCAAAGAAGGAGGCCAATGCCAAGGCCAAAGCTGATGCACTTGTAAAACAACAAGAGTTGGAAGCTAGAACCAAAACTTAGGAGCTAGCAAGACAACACAAGGAGAAGGAGGACCTTTTGCAACAACAAAAGGAAACTGAATGGAAAGCTAATGTAGAGAGGGTGAAGTTGGCTCTCCTATAGAAGATTCATGATCTTGAAGAAGAGAAGAGAGATAGAGGAACAAGCCAAACATGAATAGGAAGTGGCCAAAATGTGGGAGAAGGTAAAAGAATTAGAAAAACAAAGAAATGACATGTTGGAATAAAAGAGGTTGGAAGAAGAAAAGGAGAAAGCTGAAGCTGATAAGCTAGCTAAGGAGATAGCTAAAAAAGAGTAGCAACAATAGGTTGGTTCCCAACCTAAGGTAACACTTTTGTAACCCTTCTCTTCTATGGCTTCCTCCTCACCACAAGTGATCACTCATGTTGGCGCAATGTGGTTAAAGCTTAACTTGGAGAGGAAACAGATAGTCCAGCCTCAACCCCTAAACTGGGATGACATGATGAAGGAAATTGAGAAGGAGAGGCCCAAGAAAAAGGCTCAAGTCCTTCATTCCACCAAATTGATAGATGCTAGGGAAATTATGGTTGAATGTGCCATTCCCATGGTTGACAGAGATAAACAATAAATGCAGTTGAGTGATTATCAACTAGGCACTGTGAACTTGGGAAGACCTACAAGGAACCAACAAATGGATCTTATTGAATTGTAGCATCTTATACTAAATCAAGAATGATAAAAGATAAGCAAAGGAAGGATGAGCTCAAAGCTTAGTTGGATCAATTGTATAGGTTCTTGAAGGACTTATCTTCTCCCATTTCTTTTCAATCTGCTACTCTTGAGACACCAATTGTTAAGTAAGAAAGAGGTTGATGACCTTGTGGAAATGAGGAGCAAAGTAGGGATGTTGGATAGATGGACTGATCGGTTGAACCAGGAGGTAGAAGAACTGATTGTTGAAAGTCATAAGGCTCACAAAGGTGCATGAGAATTAGTCAATGAAATAATTGCATATGTCGAGACTCTCTGGAAATAGGAGGAAGAGTACATAGAACATTTAGGAAATTGAAAGAAATCAATAAGCTACCTCAACAAAACATTGTTAGAGAAATTTGCATTTATGTTTTGCTGTCCTAAGCTTTGTTCTATCTTTTGCTATTTATTTACACCCCCCCAAACGTTAGATTAGTTTGTATTATGTAGTTTGTACCCTTTTTCCAACAGGCCCCTTGAACATTACAATTGCATAGGTCACTGAATGCCATCAACACAATTGAGAATCAACTACAGAGACCTTGGAAGATAGGTAGTTTATATTATTTGTCTTTTTTAGGAGAAGTAGAGTAGCAATATTATATTTTAATGTTGCTATGTTATTTTGACCATCAACATAACTAGCGCTAGAAGGAGGGCCTAGAGGAACAAACTGGCTCGAATTGGGTCCTTTTCACCAGAAAGGTTTGAAAGAGTTCTCAAATCTGTTGTAAATCTAGAACCATTAGATGAACTCTAGGACCGTGTTAGGCCCAGAGCCCGTAGGGTTTTGATCACACCACCGTTAACACGTCAACTTACTCCTCCCAGATTTCCACCAATACCACAATTGGCACAACCAAATCCACCACCACCACCACCACCTATGGCATTCTTTGCCAATAATCCTTTGCCACTAGGAGTTATCCCTAGTTCCATACATGAAATGCCCAAAAACCCAGAGAAATTTTTCCCCAGGTACGCTCATGGAGAGTCATAAAGTGATGAAGAGCACATACAGGCATTCAAAGATGCCTATACTCCGGCTCAAATTGCTCACCATGATGTTGCACATAGACTGTTTCCTTACTCATTGGGAGATATGGCATACAATTGGTATCTGAATCTGCCCACTGGATCAATCTTGAGTTGGAAAAACTTAGAGGATGCGTTCATTAACCGATTTCGGGTTTATGTCGATCCCACAATCTTATATCATCAATTTTCCACTATTAGGAAAGAGCCACATGAACCATTGCCCCTGTTTAATACCAAATTTCAAAAGATGTATAAGAGGTTACAAGACCCGTACTTGGTCGCTGATAATATTTCTATCCAAGCTTACCTAAAGGCCATAGATCCCTTGATTGGCTTGTTTCTGCAAAGAACATACCTTGTGAAAGATATTGATTCTCTGTCCAAGGTATACCACCTAGCTATTAAACTGCAACAACAAATTAGTTCGCAATCAGGAGGTCTAGGAGGGGTTTTCTCTCCTCTAGGATATCCTCAGATGCCTAATCCCACCCCGTTGTTTAATATAGTCCCAGGGATGTCTCACTCTGTATATGGGCCTTTAACCGAGCTACAGGCTCCATCCCAACAACTATTATTTAGTGGACAGACCCCTGACCCTTCATAGTAAGCTCAAAATTCCCACAATCACATTGGAGGGTCTAACCCTATGACACATACGTCAGCTACAACCATTGCAGAAAGTGAACGTATTGCTCATCTAACAACGAGTTGGAAACTCTAAAGAAAACATTGTATCAAGTGACTAATGAGATGACACAACTCAAATACAACCCCCCTCAAAATCAAAATCAAAATCAGAATTACCAAAATCAATGAGGGTATTCCAATAAGGGTAGTTATTCCAACTAGAACACCAATCAAAATCAAAGGAATTTCCAAAACCAAAATTCCCCCAATCAAAATTACCAAAACCAAAATAGGGGATACAACCAAAGATCCAATAACAATAGGCAATGGAACACTGGACCAAACAATGGGAGAGTTCCCCATAACTATCAAGCCGATGAGGATAAACCAAACACTGCAAATGTTGTAGATCTCAATTTCATGACCAATTGGTGTAGGTTGCATGACACTGCAACACATTATGAGGTTAACTATCCTGAGATGGAGAAAATGGTTAAGATCGAACAAGCTAATGATCCAATGCAAGGTGCTCCCAACAAGAACGGTGGATCCACAGATACAACCATGGCTTATGAACTCTTTGATGAAGGATTTCCTTTTCCCAGACAAGAGGAAAATGAGCCAGAGGAGGAAGTATATGATGCTCAAGATTTCCAATCCAAAGGGGGTCATTTCTTGAGGAATCAGAGTAAAGGCCCATTCACCACATTTTCTCCTTTGAACACTATAGTTCCACCCAATCAGAATGCTGACAACAACCCGCCTCTGCTGAAAGGCCCACTTGAATTTCAAAATAAAGGTAACTTATCTTTTGTTCCTAAATATCAGATGAAAAATGACATGGAATTTGATTTTATTTCAGAGATGCAAAAAAAAAAGACCTCATTGCCATTCTTTGACATTCTAAAGTGGTTCCTTGCACAATGCGACATTGTGTTGAGAGCTTTGGAAGAGGTAGCTCAGTCAAAAGGGAAGAATAAGGTGACTCCAACTACTAAAATGAATGTGGTCCTATACAAAGGTAAGACAGGGACCCCACCATTCCTTTTAAGCTTGAGAATATTCAGAAAGAATTTGCATAACTGCCTCTTGGATTCTGGAGCCTCGGGTAATGTTATGCCTTTTTCCATTTGCAAAAAGTTAGGTTTAAATTAGGTTTAGAATCACAAGAAGGTAATACAGTTAAACAAAATTGAGGTTAATGTGGTAGGGGAACTAAAAAACATTCATTTTCAGGTTGGATTAGATCCATGGATCCAGACTTATATGGATATCTAGGTAGTTGATATCCCCGAGACATACGGTATGCTTTTAAGCTAGGATTTGATGAAAAGCATCAGGGGTTACCTATCTTTGGATTTTTCACACATGTGGCTGCCATGGAAAGGGATAGCAACACAAATTAGGATCGAAAGTGATCCTTGTCTCAAACATATGATCACTGAGTATGACTGTCCTAATGAGGTAGCCTACTTTGAAACCGAGATAGGAGTATATAGGAGAGAGGAAATCATGACCTTTTCGATGTTTAATCTTGATAACCTGCAACCTTTAGAGCACAGTGACCCAATGACCACTGTCAACCAGCAAGATTTAATTAGAAAGTTGCAACAGGATAGGCTAGTTCTGGGAGAAGAGGTTGATCTATGGAGTTTGCTACTCCCTAACTGGTGCATAATTCATTACCAAAGTCATTATGAATTGACATTTCAACCTTGTGTGGACATTTTGAACCATGTATGTCATTCGAAGGAAACCTATGAATGCCACCCCAAAATACCCCTAATCAGTTTTCATTTGAGGCTAGAGATGCCACTATTTTGACACAAACCAATAATATACAAGAAAAAGTCCTTCCCCCAACCAGACAGACTCAAGTTCCACTCTCTGTCTTGGGAGATGAGATTGTAGAATCTCAGAGACTTTCTGACACACCCATCCCTACCAACCTTCCAATTCCCAAGCGCTTGTTAAAAATGATGACCGATTGTAAAACCACTGATCAAGATAAGTTTCAAAAAGAATTGTCTGCACAGGTTCTAAATTTGAGTGAAATCTTTGACGCTCATTATTCACATCACTCCCCACATCTAGAAGTCTTAAATCAGTCTGAGCCACCACTTATTTCTTGTGAACAATTACCTCCAACTCACCCTAAGAAAGAAACACCAGTCCAGGATCAATTGTGGTTCTTCAAATTTGATGGTTCTAAGTCTAAAACAAGGAGTGGAGTTGGAATTGAACTAACAAACCTGAAAGGGAAAACATATTTTGCTTCTTACAGGTTGCAGTTTTGTTGTACTAACAATGTGGCAGAATACGAAGCGCTGGCCAAAGGACTGATGTTCGTGCATAAAAAAAAAGGTTACAACTCTGACAGTCATGGGAGATTTTGAGGTCATCGTCAAGCAGGTTCGCAATCAATACACATGCCATAACAAGAGGTTGGCTGCATAAAGGAACAAGATATGGAATTTGATAGAGGAATTTGATGCCTTTGGGATCAAATTGATTCCCAGAGAGGACAACTAGATTGCAGATGCACTTGTTGTTGCTGCTAGTACCTTGGAACCCCTGCAAGACTCTAAATTGAAAAGATTCTCAGTAGCGTTAGTCTTGATCCCAGCCATTCCAGAGGGTATGTGCAGGATCATGATGGGCCAAAAAGTGGCAATATGATGGGTATGTGGCTGATGACTATTTTTTTACCCAAAATTGATGAAACAAAAAGGGTTTTTAAAGGAGATTCTCAGCTTTCCATCAATATAAATTATGCTTTACTTTGAATTTAATAAGTAATTATTATTCATTTTCTATTCAAATTATGACTAAAGTCATGATTGATAGGCTGATTCAAAAACATCTATAGCTTTCAAACGCTATCATATTTTTTGAATCCAAAATATGCATCACATTCTATGCTTTGCATACTATAGGATTAAAAAAAGAAAATTTGAATTTCATGAACTTTTGACCAAGTTAAGGTTGTCAAACATACGAGCGTTTATATTTTTTAAAAAGTTGTAATAAAAAATTCATAATTAATTATTTACTTGGAAAAAATTACAAAAAAATATGCATCACATCAGGGCATAAGTCCTCTACTTATATATAAAATCTTATAAAAAAATATTATCACTTTATTGTGGTTAGGGTGGTCAGAGAGACACCTACTTCTTATTTTTTCCCTGAAATTTAAGTACCACTGCATTGAAATTTCAAATTTTCACCAAATAGATGTTTTTTTTTTAAACCTAGTAGTTTAGAAACTACATTCAATTTGATATAGATTTTATTCTTACATATTTTTGAAATAATATAGATAGCTTATTCAAATTTTTATGTCAAGTTTCCTAACTTTGATTTTTTTGAATTTTTTGCCACTTAAGGGCCCGTTTTTTCCATGATGATCCTGCACATACCCCAGACAATGTTCGAAACTTTCAGGTCTTTGATGATGACCAACACATACATGCCTTCTTGGCAAGTTTTGATGTCTTTGAAGGACAAATTTAGATGAATTAGACAGAGATTAGGGAGACTGGGATCCTGAAAATTGTGACCCAGAAGGGATAATTAACCTAAAGACCAACATTATTCCTAAGGGAATGGTGGCACTGGAAAGAATCTTCGATTTTGATCCTCGATCTCGTGAAAGGTTACCTACAAAAAGTGATGGAGGAAAGTATGAGTCAGTTAACTTGGAAAATTCAGGCCCTAAGAAGAATGTATTTATTGGAAAAACCTATCCCAAACACATTCGAGATAAAATCCTGACAACATTGAAAGCAGATATAGCAGCAATCACCTAGGGCTACAAAGACTTGAAAACCTTTAATACTTCGGTAATAACACATGTTGTCCCCTTGAAACCTAAAGCAAAACCTTTCCATCAAAAGCAACACCCAGTGAATGTCCTAATCGAACCCTTAATTCAAAAGGAAGTGCAAAATTTGCTATTAGCGAGGATAACCTTTCTAGTAAGGCATTCGACTTGGGTTGCTAATCTGGTCCTTGTTCGTAGAAAGAGTGGAGAGATCAAGTTATGGGTTGACTTTAGAAACCTTAACAAAGCTTCAAAGAAGTACAATTATCCTCTTCCTTCCCTGGATGAGGTGCTGCGAATAGTAAATGGTTCAAAAATGATGTCATTCCTGGATGGATATTCAAGATAGAATCAGGTAATGGTATAGATAAATTAGACAGGGATCAGGGAGACTGGGATCTTGAAAATTTTGACCCAGAAGGGATAATTAACTTGAAGACCAACAGTATTCCCAAGGGAATGGTGGCACTGGAAAGAATCTTCAATTTTGATCCTTGAGCTCATGAAAGGTTACCTATAGAAAGTGACGGAGGAAAGTACGAGTCAGTTAATTGGCAGATTCAGGCCCTAAGAAGAGTGTATTTATTGGAAAAACCTATCCCAAACACATTCGAGATAAAATCCTGTCAACGTTGAAAGAAGATATAGTAGTAATCACCTAGGGCTACGAAGACTTGAGAACCTTTGATACTTCGGTAATAACACATACTATCCCCTTGAAACCTGAAGCAAAACCTTTCCATCAAAAGCAGTACCCAATGAATGTCCTAATCGAACCCTTAATTCAGAAGGAAGTGCAGAAGTTGCTTTCAGTGAGGATAATCTTTCCAGTAAGGCATTCAACTTGGGTCACTAATCTAGTCCCTATTCATAGAAAGAATGGAGAGATCAAGTTATGCGTTGACTTTAGAAACCTTAACAAAGCTTCAAAGAAGGACAATTATCCTCTTCCTTCCCTAGACGAGGTGCTGCGAATAGTAAATGGTTCACAAATGATGTCATTCCTGGATGGATATTCAAGATACAATCAGGTAATGGTATAGATGAATTAGAAAGAGATCAGGGAGACTGGGATCCTGAAAATTGTGACCTAGAAGGGATAATTAACCTGAAGACCAACAGTATTCCCAAGGGAATGGTGGCATTGGAAAGAATCTTCGATTTTGATCCTCGAGATCGTGAAAGGTTACCTACAGAAAGTGACAAAGGAAAGTATGAGTCAATTAACTTGGCAGATTCAGGCCCTAAGAAGAATGTATTTATTAGCAAAACCTATCCCAAACACATTCGAGATAAAATCCTGACAACGTTGAAAGAAGATATAGCAGCAATCACTTAGGGCTATGAAGACTTGAAAACCTTCGATACTTCGGTAATAACACATACTATCCCCTTGAAAGCTGAAGAAAAACCTTTTTGTCAAAAACAGTGCCCAGTGAATGTTCTAATCGAACCCTTAATTCAAAAGGAAGTGCAAAAGTTGCTATCAACAAGGATAATCTTTCCATTAAGGCATTCAACTTGGGTCGCTAATCTAGTCCCTATTTGTAGAAAGAGTGGAGAGATCAAGTTATGCGTTGACTTTAGAAACCTTAACAAAGCTTCAGAGAAGAACAATTATCTTCTTCCTTCCCTAGACGAGGTGTTGCGAATAGTAAATGGTTCACAAATGATTTCATTCCTGGATGGATATTCAAGATACAATCGGGTAATGGTCGATTACGAGGATAGGATGAAGACTTCCTTCACTACCAAGTGGGGGACATTTGCTTATTGAAGGATGCCATTTAGTCTCATCAATGCTGGAGCCACCTTTCAGCGAGCGATGGATGTGGCATTCAAGGATTTGGTAAGTGTATTATCATATATATGGATGATTTGACTGTATTTTCCAAGAATAGAGAGGACCACGCTGCAGATCTGTTAAAGGTCCTTTAGAAGTGCATAAGTTATGGTGTCTCCCTCAATATGAAAAAATGTGTGTTCGTATTTTCAGAAAGAAAATTACTAGGCCACATCATATCAGAAAAGGGAATTTCAATTGACCCAGATAGAGTGGAATCCATTCTGAAACTAACCATGCCTGGTAGCAAAAAGGAGATGAGGTCCTTTTTTGAGAAGATAAACTTTGTGTGAAAATTCATAACTAGGTTTGCGAAGATCGTTAAACCCCTCAACGAAATGATGAAGAAGGATGCTAAGATCAAGTGGAGCAATGAGGCTAAATCTGCATTCTCGTAGATTAAACAGTCTATTTCAGAGGCACATGTTTTAACTAGCCCTGATTATCTGAAGCCTTTTTATATATATTCTTTTGCATCTAACCATTCTTATGATGTTTTGACACAATGAAAAGGTGAAGGAGATGAAAGGCTAATTGCTTTTATGAGTTCTCCATTCAAGAATGTTGAAGTTAGATATTCGCCTTTGGTGAAACAGGCTTTTGCACTCGTGCGAGCTGTCAAGAAGTTCTAGCACTATATCCTCCATAGTCAAATTACTACCATAGTTCCTGACCTTGTTGTAAAGTTCCTTCTTATGCAGAGTGAGCTAGGGGAGAGATGAGGAAAGTGGATGGAAATCTTACAATAATTTGACCTTGAAATCCATCCGATGAAGCTAGTCTAAGGACAAGGCTTATCCAAGGCTATGGAAGACGTTGATGCTAAGATTACCTGTCAATAGTATACAATACAATCATTTACAAGTGATCCTTGGTATGTTGATTTGATCTTTTTGTTGCTAAATAACAACTGTCTAGATAGAATGAACGCCACTCAGAGGAGAGAACTCAAGCTGAAGAGTTCCCACTACATTCTCAAAAGGGGGAGCTTTGTATCGAAGAAACTTTGAAGGCGTCTATCTACGCTGCCTTGATCAGCAACAAGTAAAACAAGCCATAGCAAAATTTCATGGTAGACATGGTACTCGACATGGTTTTGATGATTCCATGGTACACCAAATTCTAAGATCGGGTTATTACTGGCCACATGTGTTTCACAATGCTCACCAACATGCAAGGACATGTCATACATGTTAGAATTCCACATCTAGGGAACGCAATCCAACAATGCCCCTACATCCAGTATATGAGGTAAGACCATTTTCCCAATGGGCATTAGACTTTGTCGGGGTGATTAACCCAAATTCTTCTGCAGGTCACAAATTTATTTTGACGGCAACCGATTAGTGTACATGTTGGACTGAAGCTCGGCCTTGTAAGAACAACACCACCAAGGTTGTCATCAAATTTCTTAACGAATTTATTGTTACTAGGTTTGGAGTACCGTTTTCCCTGGTATGTGATAATGGCCCTACTTTTTCTTCTACAAAATTCATTTAATGGGAATATGAGCATAAAATCGTGTTAGAATATTCTTCTAATTACTACCCATAGGGGAATGGAGAAGTTAAGTCTATGAATAAAAATATGTTGTAAGTAATTAAGAAGTTGTTAGAAACTAATCCTAGGGATTGGCATACTCAATCTAGGTTTTCCTTATGGGCAGATAGAGCCCGAATTAAGGCCTCCCTGGGAAACTCATCATTTAAAATAGTCTATGGCCAAGACTCAGTCTTTTTGATCCATCTGCAGATACCTGTCGTTAGGTTTATGCAAGAATTCTACTCAAATGATGATAGGATAGAAGTTATACTGGCCAATTTATTGAATCTGGGGGAACAAAGAGATGCTGCTTTACAACAGTTTTCTAAACATCAAGCTGTTGTCAAATGTTGGTTTGACAAAAGAGAAAAAATCAAAGCTTTTAGAATATCGGACCTTGTACTACTATCAAATAAAGCTAGGGAAAAGAAAGGGGACCATCAAAAGTTTAACTGACTTTGGCTGGGTCTATATCAAATCATCGAGATCCTCGGTGAGAATTCCTTTTGGTTGAGCACTTTAACGAGAGAGCCTATTCCATTTCCCGTCAATGGGCAATTTCTCAAACATTATTTTGGCCCATGAGGGTCTAATGTTCTATTTGGTTGTATATATGTAATTAGTTGGTTTCATTCTTTTGTTTGTTTGTTTCTTTTGGGTTGATGTTGTTGTTTGTGTTTCCCTTCTTTTGTTTCTAGGTGACCTCGATCTGGCTCTATTTTGGAATTCAGAGTGGTTATTCAATGTATACTGAGGATACTAGGAGAGAAATTGGTTTAGGTATTTTTAGGTATGTCTGTAGAATTTTTTCATTTTGAGACCTATGTCTTGTGTTCTTTTTAAATAGCAGCCTATAAGGTTAAGAACAAATAGGTATATTGTAAGTAATCTCATAAACCATGACTGAATTTTTCACATAATAGATAGAAACATTTGTTTACATGGAGGCCTATTTGTCTTAGAGTAATTATATTCTAGATTTAGGTGAAAAATCCGAGTCTTGACACACTCATGAAGTCCATTGCAGTTCTCAACCCAAATTTCAGGATGATACATCTGAGTATTGAGGAAAAGATGAAAAATAAATTATTTAAGTAAGCCTATATAAAAGAAAAGAAAAGATAACCATTAACTAATGGAAAAACTCAATATGAGAAGGGTAATTCAAGTATCTCTACTAGGGCTATGGACGCCTGACTGGCAGTAGAGCAATACTTTGAGAGAACTAGAGGTATCTCCATCAGGGCTATGGACGCCTGTCTGGCAGCAAAGCAATACCTAGGATATCATTGCACAACAGTCATAAGGATCCAACTCACGTAGCCTAAATCTTTAATACAATTATTTCGAGATGGGAATGACCTTTATAGAAATAGATACACCATACATGTACACACTCAAATTCGATGTGGTTATTGTTGATTTACATTTGAGATTCCAACTCAACCTTGTTTTCCATAACTGATCATACTCAAGTTTAAAATGTACATGAACCAGAGGTTCTGGGTGACTGAGTTTTTTCAGTATCTTGAAAATGGGTAAACCATTTTCCCAGCCGACTCACCAATTGTTATGTCTTACATAACCATCCCATTTTTTTTGGGGTCAAAATGGGTCCCCCTTGTGTTTGTTTTGTCTTTGATGTTTTTGTTTGGGTCTTAGGAGTTGTTCTTTTTCATCCTAAGTCCTTGTTTCTCTTGTTTTGTGGGCTTGGGTTGCGGGCCAGAACCGGACTTAGAACTTTCCAAAAGTTCTAGGTCCAGTTTTTGGTTCGATCCCGACCCCATTTCTTGCCTTGTTTGCTTCTTTGTTGTTTTGCTTGTCTTGGGCTCTTGGGTTTGTTTTCTCCCTTGATTTTTCTTTTGTTTTCTTCCCCTTTTGTGTTTCGTTTCCTTTTGGTAGAAGCGGAACATAACAAAATTTGGACCCAAAACTTTGCAAAGTTCTAGGTCCAGATTTGGTTCTGATCCCGCTCCCGTTCATTTGACATGTGTTTTCTTCTTGTTTTGTGTCCCGTTCGGGATGGGTTTCGCTCCAGTTCCACTTCCCTTTGTTCTTTCTTTGTCATTTTCCTTGTGTTTGTGTTCTTTCCCTTTGTCAGGAGTGGAACCGGATTCGAATCCAAACCTAGAACTTTGCAAAGTTCTAGGTCTGGATTTGGTTCTCATCCCATCCCCATTCCTTTGTTGTCTTTTCCCTATCATGGGACCGAAGTCAGACCCGGAATGGAATGTGGAACTTTGGTAAAGTTCTTGGTTCTATCTCAACTCCGATTCCACTCCCACTTTACCTCTGATGTGCACGGTGGTTGTGTACTCGTCTTCACTCTGGTTCCACGCTCGACCAACCGCATCAATTGCAGCCTCCTTACATGTGTGAAATGGTTTTTAAACCTTAATTGAGGTTATTTGGCTCATTACAATTATCTAAAGAGTCTTAACAAGCCAGAGCTGAAGCAAGTTGAAGAGGAGAACGATTTCGTCATGGGAAATAGTTTTGTGAGCGGATTCCTATTAGTTTTCAACCCTTTCTAGTTGCATTTGAAGGTAGGTGGGGTTTCTTCCATTCTCTTTTTGTATTTTCCCATTTTGTTGTTTGGTCTATTCTTCGTGCATTCGCGGGGCTTTTCCTGTGGATCTTCATGTGCTTCCGTTCGTGTTGTGTTTGTGTTTGTGTTATGTTTGATTTTTTCTATCATTTTATCATTTGTCTTTTGCTTCCCCTCATTCATTTTCATTGGTCTGTTGTCGTTTTCTTTATTCTTGGTGGCGATTTCATTCCACTGTGCCCTAGTTTCAATTAGGGATTCATTTTGAAGGGTTCTAGATGCTTGAAGTTGTTTTAAATCTTTCTCTAGACCTTTCCGATCTTACGTCTTTGTCGATCTTGTGAATTTGATTATGGGTTTTGATGCGCTAGTTTTCATTTAGGTCAACAGGCCATACAAACTAGGGTTTGTATGTCACCCCCTTTGCATAAATACCTTAACTTTCTCGATCTCGATCCCGTTTGTCCAGGCAGTGTCAAGCTTAAATTCTACCTCCCTACGCCTTATTTTAACCTAGGTCCAAATTGATGTGGGCATGTGGGGAGAATCCACTTAGCCTTGGTAATCTATGGCAGAATTGGAGCCAGAAACGAGTGCATCCCATGAACATTCATGTAGGAGTTTGGTTTCGGAAACGATCCCACCTTCGATGGTTCCTGATTCTGATTCTGATCTCGCCAGTCAAGCGGGATTGGATCATCAAATGATACAAAGTATTGGAAATTTGGGAGTTCCAGTTTTTGTCCTTATCCCGATTCTGTTTCCACTTGAAGTTATTTGTTTCACCTCTTTAGTTCCTTATTTTCTCTTGGCCCTGTTCCTGGAAAGTGTTAAAATTTTAGCAAGTATAGAGGGCTACATAGGGAATAATAGAGAAGTATAAAAAGGTAGCGTTGTATGATGATTCCCATGCCTTTTGTCGATCTAATCCAGGGTTATCTTGCAGGAGTAAGTGATGTCAGGAGCATCTAAAAAGGCTTCACAAAAGGAAGGGAAAGTCGTGGAAAGCTCAAAAGGAGTGAAGCCAAAGAAGATAAAGGTGGAGCAACTGCCCTATACTATGAGATATAAACACCAAGATGCCATTCCTATAGCCAACAAGTTGGATTCAGAATGGGCTGACATCATAGATACTAATTTGGGGCCATTTAACTGTGATGAGTTAATCATAGACACTTTCTTGGAGGAAGTGATTGGGAGGGCTAAAGAATATCCCAATCCGAACTAGCACATGTCACTCTCTTCCTTCTATCGGTTCAGAGCCTGAAGCTTATACTAACAACAACAGGGGCTTACAATCCTACATCAAGGCAGTGTGTAGACCTCTAGGGGGATGTGATCATTGATTTATCTTCACAAATGATGAAATTCTTGTTCAATGCACCTGCTCCTAAGAACCCTAAGAAATTGAATGGAGTAGAGGCATTGAATCTTTTCAATAGGGACAAGGAAACTAATAGGTCCCATATGAACAAGAAATGGCTGAAAACTAAGAAGAAGTCTTTGAGTAAGGTTCCTGAACAACCCAAGAGGGGAGAATTTAAAAAGGAAATTGATGACTTAATCATGATGCTTTCCAGGGTGTTTGGAAAGAAAGACTACACATTTTAAGGAAGGGTAAAATCATAATACCGTGTTTCACTTTTTTCCCAAGATAGACATTCACATCAATATTTTTAACTAAATCTTCATCTTTTGAGACCTATAGCAGCTAAACCATAAAGAATTTGAAGATGATGTGAACTGGTAATTTGTGGAAATTTGTGTGTAGATTCTAATTTTTTTTTTTTTCAAATTTTCCAAAATAAATCATGAATCTTTCAACATCTCCTTCAATAACTGGTTTTAGACAGAAAACAACATTTTCAGAAAGTAATGTTTGTGTCGTACAACATAACTTTTTTCTTTAACGGATTAAATTCTAATTTTTGGAATATAGATTCTCAACATCAATATCTAGGGAAAGGATATTTTTCCATAATTTTTTTTTGCATATTTTTTTAAAAATTAATCTTTGAAGTCACTATAACTATAATTTGGACATACATGTGTGTTGTACAACCTAACTTTTTATGTATATATTGAAATCCAATTTTTCTTTTTGGGTGAAACAAGGAAATCAATATCTAGGGAATGGGTATTTTTGAATTTTTTTTACAATGGTTTACTATTTTTCAACCTTTGCACAACAAAGAGCTTGATGTTCAGAAAAAAAACCTATGTTTAGTAAAAATTAAAAATTAAATACATAATAAAATGAAAATATATCAAACCTATACTTGTTGGAAAGCTAATTTCAAGGGCTACAATCTTGAAAAATATAATTTTTAAATGATTTTATTTAATCCCTCAATAGGTAAAGAAAAATTTGGTTTTTGCTAGCATTTTGATAGCTATGAAGGAGACTCCATTGTGGGTATGATTTAATAGTATAGGGGTTCTATCCAAGGGGGTCTTATCTATCCATATTCAATTAAAACCCTTTAAATGGAGCCTCTCAAGACTTAAATCATTAGTTTTTTCTAAAAATAGTGATTTTAGGCAAAAACTTAGCACATCCCAAAAGTGAGATATAGTATTGTGGCACCACTCGGAATGGATGTTTCCATTCATTGAATTTTTTTTTGGATGGTAAACAATAGTTTGATTGGGGCATGATCTTGTCAGATAACTTGCACAATGAGATACTCAAGGTGAGGCAAACAAATACTTTCTTCATGACCTCCTATGTTATATATTCAACTGCATGAATGGGCATATTCCCTGGATTGAATGCAATAGGCATATTAGGGGAAGCTCCTGGACAAAAGAAGGCATAGGAGCACTATAATCAATTGACCCTACAACTATCAGAGCTACATTATCGGATGGTTAATGATGCATTCCTTTATGTAATTATTAACCGGTTGACAGATGCTGGATATAGGATGAGTAGGGAAGCTATGGTCTTCATTGCTTAATGGGGAAATTGGTATATCTAGTACCCCAAGTTATCTTACTTTAGGTTGGAAGGTTTTGATGGACATCCTCATCGATTACCAAGATGTCACATTGATAGGATTGTGCTCATGGAGTTTTTATATCAGGCCATGGCAGTCAATACTAAATTTTCCAATAAACATAAGTCAGGATGCCACAAATTACCCATGAAATTTGGGGAGTATTGGTCTGTTCATAATTTGGCTTCCAAGGAAGTATGTGCAGAATTGAGTTACTTGAAGTTGGGATTGCATATAGCCCAAAAGCACTTTGACCCAAAGCATAAGATGAATGGCTTAGCCCCCACCATTTTTTAGAATCACTATAACTTGCTAGAAGATTTTTGGATAGATTTTTAGGATGAATATGATGTTAGGAAAAGAAACTATGAAAGATTCACCATCCTACAAATGGTTGAATATGGAGTAAAGGAAGACATTCCTGAAACATTATTAGATGATGGTGTAGTTTTGGACCTCAGTTATGAAGCAGAGAATGTAGGTACAAAGAACTTGGACCCAATAAATTGGGATGAAGAGGAGTTTGTTGATATTAAACAAATTTCTAGGACAATGATAGATATGAGTATCCAATGGGTTGTGATGAGAATAAAGAATCCAGAAGTGAAATATTCTAAGAAGAGAAAAGCAGGGGTTACCCAAGGATATAGGAGAACCAAGAGGAAGACAACCCCTAAGGAACAATTGGAATAATATCCTCCTTTCCCAGGAAAGGATGTTGGTCCAGGAGTGTCTATTCAAGATACCCAAGAATCACAAAATGTGGAGGCTACAATAGCTGGAGAAGGGACCTCATCTCAACCTTCTCCCCTAGAGAAATCTACTGAAGAAGTACCTGCAGACACCCTCAATGAGAAAGATGAGAATCTTAAGCAAAAGGAGGTTGAGATACATGACATAGACACTAATTCAGAGGCTACACACTCAGATAATGAGCCTCTTGTAACTGCACCTATTGAGGATGTTGAAGATGTTGAGACTAAGCATGTCCTAACCTAAGAGGACTAATGGAAACTATTTGAGGATGCAAATAGGAGGCCAATGCCAAGGCCAAAGTTGATGCACTTGTAAAACAACAAGAGTTGGAAGCTAGAACCAAAACTTAGGAGCTAGCAAGACAACAAAAGGAGAAGGAGGACCTTTTGCAACAACAAAATGAAACTGAATGGAAAGCTAATGTAGAGAGGGTGAAGTTGGCTCTCCTACAAAAGATTCATGATCTTGAAGAAGACAAGAGAGACAGAGGAACAAGCCAAACATGAATAGGAAGTGGCCAAAATGTGGGAGAAGGTAAAAGAATTAGAAAAACAAAGAAATGACATGTTGGAAGAAAAGAGGTTGGAAGAAAAGGAGAAAGCTGAAGCTGATAAGCTAGCTAAGGAGATAGCAGAAAAAGAGTAGCAACGAGAGGTTGGTTCCCAACCTAAGGTAACACTTTTGCAACCCTTCTCTTCTATGGATTCCTCCTCACCACAAGTGATCACTCATGTTGGCGCATTGTGGTTAAAGCTTAACTTGGAGAGGAAACAGATAGTCCAGCCTCAACCCCTAAATTGGGATGACATGATGAAGGAAATCGAGAAGGAGAGGCCCAAGAAAAAGGCTCGAGTCCTTCATTCCAGCAAATTGACAGATGCTGGGGAAATTGTGGCTTAATTTTCCATTCCCATGGTTGACAAAGATAAACAAGAAATACAGTTGAGTGATTATCAACTAGGCACTGTGAACTTGGGAGACCTACAAGGAACTAACAAATAGATCTTATTGATATTGTAACATCTACTAAATTGAGAATGATAACAGATAAGCAAAGGAAGGATGATCTCAAAGCTTAGTTGGATCAATTTCATAGGTTCTGGAAGGACTTATCTTCTCCTATTTCTTTACAATCTGCTACTCTTGAGACACCAATTTTCTTAAGTAAGAAAGAGTTCGATGACCTTGTGGAAATGAGGAGAAAAGTAGGGATGTTGGATAGATGGACTGATCGATTGAACCAAGAGGTAGAATAATTGCTTGTTGAAAGTCAGAAGGCTCATAAAGGTGCATGGGAATCAGTCAGTGGCATAACTACATATGCCGAGTCTCTCTAGAAATAGGAGGAAGAGTACATAGAACATATGAGGAAATTGAAAGAAATCAATAAGCTACCTCAACAAACATTGGTAGAGCAATCGATCCTTGAAGAAGGTAATATGGATTTCATTGACAAAAATATTAGCATTAATAGATTTTGGTCTTCATTCATTTTTTCCCATAGGAATGAAGTGCAACAGGCTGGTAAGGATTTAGCATATCAAATTGTGGAATTAAAGGAAATTATAGCCATGATTGTGAATGAAGATATCCCTGTAAAGGATGGCCTCCCTCTTGATGAGCTTAGGAATAAATGGAGTAATATATTCAAAGAGGCAGTGCATAAGGGGGATGATGGTGATGATTTTTTAATAGATAGATCTATGGATATAAAAGAGGTAGTAAAGATTGCTCAGAAGGAGCTTGCTAAGTTAGAAGATATGCATAAGTTCACCTCTGGAAAGTTGAAAAGGATAAAATTTGAAGACAATTGGGTAGATGGGCTAGATGTAGATATACTTAAACAGGTATTGGATAGTTATGATGAATATCTACATGAGCAGAAGATAGGGGAATGAAGTGACTATGGAATATTCTTTTTGGATGAAGCATCAAATGGCACAACCAGCTGGGCATCTCTCTCCCACTTTTTAGGATCATGACACAAGTTCAACTGAAGATCCCCAACAATTCAAAGGTTGAATAAAGATCATAATAGGTAGTTGCCTCATGCAGCCCTAGTTTCTCCTTGATTTGTGGATCTTAATTTTTGATGAGAGGAATTAGTGTTGAATTTGTCTATATGTAGAATTTCTCTCCTCATTGTAAAGGTTAGCTAATTGAAGTCAAGATTAGCTGCCTAAAGAGAGATCTAGGAGAGTTTTTTTTTACAGCTATTAAGTCTTTACAGTTTTATGTAGAGATACTAAAAATGTTTTTACAAGTTTTAATACAATTTATGTTATGTTCAAATTTTTTTTAGTTTAATGATAATGTTGATGAAAAATATTCATTCATATTCCAGTGAGTTTTGATGTGCATAAGTGTCTCTTATTTGATGAAAATTAATAGAAGATTCCAAATCTGAAACTATTTCATTGAGTTATCTCTGAATGATATCTCTTTATGTTTATTGATCTATGATTCTAGTAATGAGCTAGTGATGTGTTCTTGTTTAAAAAACAGAGTTAGAAAAAAAGTGATGATGAATGGTTGTACATCTTGAATTTTCACTATGAATGAATGCAATGGTATAGAGTATTCTATGGATTGTATCATTTTATAGTTTTAGTTGTTTAAAAGGAATGCTTATTATGAATTTTATATGTCTGAATTAAAAGAAATTTGCATTTATGTTTTGTTGTCCTGAGCTTTGTTCTATCTTTTGTTGTTTATTTACACCCCCCCCCCCAAATGTTAGATTAATTTGTATTTTTTAGTTTGTACCCTTTTACCAGCAGGCCCCTTGAACATTACAGTTGCATAGGCCACTGAACGACATCAATACAGTTGAGAACCAACTATAGAGACCTTGGAAGATGGGTAGTTTATATTATTTGTCTTTTTCAGGAGAAGTAGAGTAGCAATATTCTATTTTAACGTTGCTTTGTTATTTTGACCATCAACAAGCTAGTCCCACCTGAGTAGGAAATCTAATGATACCTTCAGAATTTATCTCATTGTCATCATAAGCTCTTATAGTGATTCTTTTAATTTTCTCAATAACATCATTAGAATATCCAAGCTACTTTACCAATTTCAAGGTACAGATTTTTAAGCCTGCACCACCATCTATCATGACTCTTTTTATTTTATGCTTGTGGATACAAACTTAAAGATATAAATAGTGGTTATGGAATGATTTGAGGGGAAGGTCTCTTTCATAAAATACCAAGTGATGTGTAGAGGCAATGTGCCAAACCATAGCCTAAAACTAATTAGTGCTGATATCATCAGGTACAAAAGATTCAAGGAGAGATTTTTCCAAAATCTCTTTATGTGTGAGGGATAGCTTAAGAAGCTCAAGGATAGAGATTTGGGCTAGAGTTTTATTTAGTTTATCAACAAGATTATATTCATTTGAAGGTTTAATGGAAAATTTTATTTGAGGTGGGGATCCTTGGATGGTAATCTTCCCTCTTTGTGTAGTAAGGTTGCACTCAAGATTCTTACCAACTATTGTTACAACATGGATATTTCTATCAGATTCACGGATGGTTCCTACAATATTTTCATAAGTGTAAGAATATTTTCGGTAATCCTACCCTTTATCTTTGTCATTCCCCTTGGAATGGTCAGGAATTAGATCCTGGTAAATACCCATGTCACTATTTCTAGAGGTTCTGGGACGATTCTCGATATCAACCTCTCCTTTGTTAATTAAGTCTTGGATGAGATTCTTTAGTTTCATATAGTTGTTTTTCTTATGACCCTTGATTCGATGGAATTCACATTGATCATTTTCATTATACCATAGTGGTTTAAATTGTAGCTCTTCGTAATTCATTTGATTGGGAAGTTTGATGAGACTTGATTGAAGTAATTTTTGCATAACCACCTCAAGAGGTTCTCCCAATGGAGTATACTTTTGGCTCATTTGGTTTTTTTGTCTTGGCAGCCCTCTTTGAGTGTTTTGAGTTTGATTTGTTTGTTGATTGTTTCAAGGGTAAACAAGTTGATTATTTTGCATGTTCTTTTGGGGATTGTTAGGAGGTGGTTGTATGTTTCAAACAAAATTAGCATCAACCACTCCATCATTTGTGACAATGTGAGGTTTATCATTTGAACCTGATGCTTGATCTTTGTTATTGTAAAGTTTGATGGTACCTTTCATGATGAGAGCTCTTTAAACTACTAAACCCTTTTTAATAATCTCTTCAAACATGTTGGGGCATAGAATAGTCAATTGATATCTTATGTTCGTTTGAAGATTTGAGATAAATATTTCAACAAGTTGTTTCTTAGGAACGAGCCATTCGCATTTACTTGCATTATGTCTCCATGGTTGCAAGTAAGAATAAAATGACTCACCTTGGTTTTGTTTTATCTTATACAAATCAGGAATCTAAAGTTTTAATTCCAGGTGGTAGATGAGAGAACCATTCGATAGCTACATCTCCTAGACTTCTTGGGAAAAGTCTCAATAGATAAGTCATCGTTAGCAACCTCCATGCAAGCTATGAAAAATTTGTGCACGTGTTCAATTGGGTCCCCTCTTCCTCTGTATTTATCAAATTTTGGAATTTTAAAGTTTTTTGGAAAGGGGGTCATTGATATGTTGCAATCAAACAGATATGGACACATGTCTTGCAATGCATAGCTCTTCTTGGTTTTTCCAAGTTGTATATCCAATATCCTTTGACTAAGGTTTTGAATCTGCAGTCTTATATCATTACTAGGCTTGTTTGTTTGAGGATTAATTATGTTATAGCCTTGTTGTCCCATCATGAATGCTAAATCATATGATGGGTTTTGTGTGGATGTAGGACCTTGTTTAATTTTTTGTGTGCATACATGAGGATTGGGTCCATGTGGAACATTGTGCGTATATTGTGGATGGATGCTTTGATATTGTAAATTGGGTTTTTGATATTGTTGATTGGGGTTTTGATCTTGTTGATTGGGGTTTTGTTGTGTTTGATGTTGAGGATGGGTGTTTGTATGTTTTTGTGGAATGTATGTTTGATATTTAGGATGGGTGTTTATTTGTTGTTGTGGAATGTAAGTTTTTTGTTGAGGATGGGTGTTTGTTTGTTGTTGTGGATTTTGAATGAATGATGATCCATATTAATTTTGCATGACATTAGGATCCAGATTTTGTTTTTCTAACCCTTGTTGATATTGTACATTGTATGAAGGGTCATAGTATTGGGATTGTTGTTGCATGTATTGTTCTTGTGTTTGATCTCAAGTATTTGTTTGATAAATGCTTTGATCTTGAGGGATGCTAGTTTGTGTTTGTTGGTAGATAGGTTTTCATTGTGTATAAAGGGATAGAGTGTTTTATTATTTTTGAGGAATTTTTTATTATGTACGGTATAAATGGGTGATTCCATGTGTTGTGATTGTGGGGGGATATTGGCATGAATTTTTGGTTGATTGTTGGGTTGTTGATTTAGTGTGCATTGTGGTGGTCTAGGAGGAAGATTACCCACATTTTACATGTTAACATTTTGTCCCTATTGTAAGGATGTCTCATATAGGTTTCTTGATACGTTGGGCCTCCATGTATTTGTTGACACATTGTGTGTTACAAGTGGTGTAGAGTGTGGATTAGTCGATTGTTGAGGCATGTTTTGAGTTGCTATAGTGTTTGGCTTCACTTGACCATGTTGAGTAACCATTGCTTGTTCTACTTGAGATAGATGTCTATATAGTGGATTATCAACATGTTGTCCATAAGGTTGTTCATTGATTGGTGCTTTTGAATTTACAAAGATAGATGGTATCTTTGGATCAACAGCTGGTTTTAGGATTTTTCTCACAACTGTTTCATCACCCATATTAATGAGATTTGGGTCTTTGATAGTTTTCACATTAAATTCCATAGGTAGCTTGGAACCATGTTATGCAAGTTTTTGGAAGTATGTGTTGGGATTTGATCCAAGTACATTGTCCATTATCATTTGCATCCTAGGATCTTGGGTTTATTCTAAATATCCTCTTTGGTAATTTTTGCATCACTATCATCATCTTCTATGATTACATCTTGAGGATTAGGGGTTGGTTTTGTTGTCGAGAAAATATTCATTGATGTTGAAGATGAATTTCAGTATCATGTTGTGATGGATTGAGATCAAGTGGTTGTTGTGTGTTAAATGTTGGTGGTTGTGAGGGAATGTTGGTATGTGTTTGAGTGGTTGAGAAAACTGGAGGTTCATTAGGATCATAAACCCATGGTGTAGGAATTGGAATTTCAACATTGGTGGTGGTAGGTCCACTAGAGCTACTTGTGTTAGCTTCCATATTCTTTCTATGTTGAGACCTTGTAGTTGTCATAAACGCACACACTAGACCATGGAGAATCGGAGATTGCAAGTTATGAAAGTGTGGTGATGTTTTGGTTTGCAAAATTATGTACAAAGGGAATGTTGGTAAACCATTTGGAAAAATGATGTCATTTGATTGATGTTGACTGATGTTGATCTTGGGATAGTTTGATGAAAAAGTTTGATTTTGGATTTTTGGATGTTTAAGAATGAGAAGATTTTGGTACTCAACCCTATGATGAAGGTATGAGTGAATTTTGAAATATATTTGAAACATGATGCTATGTTTTTGTTACTCAACCCTATGATGAAGGTGTGAGTGGATTTTGGATTTTTAGAGATGATGTTAGTCTATGGACACAAGGATAGACAAGATTCGATTAATGTTTTCTAAGTCTCAAAAGTGTTGATGAAGGATAAGATGGTTTTCTCTACTTGAACTAGACTTGTGAGTGCAAGTAAGGAAGGATGATAGTAATCGAGAAACTTAGGGAGAAGATAATGTATACTAAATTTGACAAGACCACAAGATGATAAGTTGATTGGATTGAGACACTCGCAAGATGATGAGGTTTGATGGTTTGTGTTTGATGTGTGTCTAAGGGCTAGTTTGATGTTTGATCTATTATGATGATGGAAAGGGTGGTCTAAAAGACTAATGACATCTAAGGTTGCTAAGAAAGTTTGATGTAAAATTTGATTGATGTTTTTATCCAAGAGGTTTATGATGGAAAACCCTAGGTAAACCAAATTTGAAAAGCTGGATGATAATGTTAGAAGTTGTAAACAGATGGTGGAAAAGGTGCAAGTACACTATGATAGATGTTTTGATAGCTGAGCAGAAAGTTATGACAAGGTATGAGACAAATTTTGACAATTTTGAGCAAGTTATTAAGAAAACAAATGTGACACATAAGGTGAAAGTGGTGGTTGTGCAAGCAACCATGGTAGGATTATCAGAAAAAATCAAGCTTCTACAAAGGCATTAGTGGTAGTATTAACAAAAGAAACTTTGTTATGACAAGTGACTCTGACAGAGAGAAGAATAAGCAATAGTGACCATATGTACAATAGTGAGCCAATGCAATGCAATGGCGACCAAATGTTTGGGAAAGTGTGAACAAATGCTGAGCAATAGCAAAAGAATCCAGAGACAGATGTGGTAAGATGCACAAAAACGACTCTATTTTCTGACAAGGGTGACCCTATTTTTGTTTCAAGTCTGATGGCTATTTTGGATATTTTGCAAGTTGAAATTTTTAGGTTTGATGTTTAAGATGATTTTTTTGAAAGAGAAAGTGATACACACAATAGAAAAAATAGGCATATAACTGGTCCTCAAAAGGGATAAGATGCTTTGCATAAACCTTCTTCCATAAGGTTCACTAAGTTTAGCTTAAAGAATACATGTCAGTCAAGTACAACCTAGCTAGTATTAAAGGAACGTCTCCTCGCAGTAGGCTTACCACCTGAAGGTTAATTTGTATTCAAGGAGTGGATGAATAGGGTATACCAAGTTCATGTACCACCTTGAAATCCCTTACCTTGAAAGAGTGTGAAGTCTATCAAGACACCTTATGCCTCAACCATGAACCAGACATGGTAAGTAACTTCTCAGGATAATACTATCCTAATGCACTACTATGAATCAATGCAATAAAAACTTGTTCTTAGGATTCTAAGTACAATGATTTGTAATGACTCAATGTGTTGGAACACAATGATCTACTAAGAGGGGGGTGAATCAGTAGATACTAAAAACTCTTGCCCTTAAAAACCTTTATGCAAATTACTTCCTTTACCACTTAATGTGTAAATACTAATATGCAGAGACATAAATATGCATACACACAAAAGCATCACATAACACCATGTATATGTGGAAAACCTAAGATGGGAAAAACCACATGGTGACAAAGGCTACTTGAGTCTACTACTCAAATCCAGTGTCACACATGAAATCTATGTTACAATGTTTTAGGGCTACAACCCAAGGAAGCATCAACTACCTAATTTAGAAACAAAAACTTCAAGGATGCAACAATAGCTTGTTTTAGGAGTTACAACCCCAAGGATGCAACAACGCCCTAATTTAGAAGTGACAAATTCAAGGATAATACAATCCCCTAATCTGAGCTACAACTCAGTACAATGAGGCTACAACCTATATGATAATAGTTTCAAATATGCATAGACTTGGTTCTGCAAAACCTATGATGCATCATTACATTCAGTACTTGGTTGCACTTACTGCAACTCACACTATGTTGTTGAAGTTGCACTCTCAACAACACACCCTTGCTCTACACTCTCCTCTGCACATAGAAAAATCATTGTTCTGTCTTGTTGCACTACACCTCTTTCCCTTTCTGTAGTATCTCACACATCTACACTCTCTCAAAGCAGTCCTAGATTATGTTCTTGTTGGAAAAAGCAAGGATAGACAACTGAGAGGGGGGGGGGGTGAATCAATTGTCACATAAATTTAAACTTTACAAACTTAACTTAACTTAAATCTCATATCTAATGAATAAAAAATTAACACATCAGAGAGACAAAGAACACCAAGATTCTTGCGTGGAAACCCTGTTAGGGGAAAAACCATGGTGGATGTTAGTCCACAAGATTATACTCTATTAAAAGTGTAAAGAAAAATAATAAGAGGAATGCACATGCATTCAGGCTCACTTCCTAGAGCTCATTACTCAATTACAAATAGAAGACTCACTATCTTACATAAAGATTTGGATTAAAACCATCCAGAAATTTGAACTAAGAGAATGGCTTATGTCCAAGTCTGATTATAGTTCCAATTGGGCACAATACTTCTGCATACTTTGCTCAACCTTCTACACACTTGTTCTTCAATGATATTTTCACTTATGCACACAAGAGCACACAACGGATACTCAACACACTAACCATGCTTCACACACTCCTCATATTATCCACACAATTGCTTCTTATATATCTGCCACAAAGATTTCACCATAACAAAGTTGGCCAGAGGAAAAGAATATATTTTCAATGTCAGCTCAAATTCACAATTAAATTTTCAATGCGCACCCACAAAGGTCAGCCACAACATAATGGGGACCCAAATTCACTTCTCCAAAATAAGAATACTCCGATTAATCATGCCTTGAACATCCACAAGACGCTAGCATCAACATGTCAGCCAAGAATAAGAAAAACTGGACATGCACAAGAAAATATTTTCAATCACGAGCTTCATCGGATCATGTGGACATACCACAAAGATAGAGGATGAACTAGAGACATCTGAAAACACCAAGAAATAGTAGAGAGACATCTGTGAGAATCGAGATAACCAAGAACATACAATCTTCACTCAGAAACTCTAACAAAGACCAGCAAAACACTGTCATACCACAACTTGCACACGAATTCATGCGGACCTCTGAAACTTCTAGTAGATGATCTAAACATACTCAACATTAAGCCCTTTGATCCACAACAACTAACCTTTTATGTACATAACGTAATGCCTTCATGACCTGCACAGTTCCACTAGGAACCTGGAACACATTCACTTATAATTTTCTCAATATCCTCGACATATAAAACACTTAGAATATCAAATGCTAATAGTGTTTACATCAATGACAGCCACGTATCAGAACCACATCACACCATCCAACAATTTCCCAACAATCTCCCCCTTTGGCATTGATGGCAACACATGATGTGAAAAATACCAGCAACCCAACACACTGCACAATTGCTCTTCTCCTTGGAAATATTTTTCATTATGCACTTCTCCCCCTTATATATTTACATTTTTCACATTACACTTCTCCCCCTTTGACATAAATGGAAAAGGTAACTATGACCTTTCCACACACATGCTCTAAGCCATATCTTTGCACATCTGACTACTCCCCCTGAGTAGCAGCCACATAAACATCAATCTGGATTGTAATATAGCAATGTAGCTCACAGATTGATGCAAGTAAGTGCATCATTTAGTTCTTTTTAGGAGGGTTAACTACTCCTAGCATTCCTCTGAGATAATCAAAAGTATCTTTCAACAATGGCTTTGTAAAGATATCTACAATATGTTCTTTTATATGCACATACTCCTGTCTAACTTCCTTCTCATTCACTTTCTCCCTTAAGAAGTGAAACTTGATTGATATATGCTTAGTCTTCAAGTGTAGTACCAGATTCCTTGATATATTTATTGCACTTGAGTTGTCACAGTATATTGCAATAGGTTCTTCATAGATCACCTTGATATCTTTCAACATTTGTTTCATCCATAGCACCTAAGTACAATTATTTGCAGCATCAATATATTCTGCTTCAGCTGTGGATAGAGAAATAGAGCTTTGCTTCTTGCTTAACCAGGATACCAACTTCTTCCCTAGGAAGAAAGCACCACCACTAGTACTTTTTTAGTCATCCACATCACTAGCCCAATCAGCATCTATGTAAGCACATAGTTTAAGATCATCATCCTTTGAATACCAAAGTTCAAAATCAGCAGTTCCCTTCAAGTATCAAAATATTCTTTTGACAGCAGTTACATGTGATTTGGCCTTGTCTGTGTCAAGTAGAGTAATCCTCCAATCATTGATATGTATCTAGTTTGATTTGCCTTAGGAGAATCATCATTTTGTGTCAGCTTACATCCAGTCACCATGGGTGTACCAACCAGTTTGGAATCATCCATAACAAACTTCTTTAATAGTTCTTTCACATACTTGGAGTGAGATATGAAAATCCCTTGATCCAATTGTGAAACTTGCAATCCTAGAAATAACTTCATTTCACCAATCATGCTCATCTCAAATTCATTCTTCATTTCATCAGCAAACTTCATGCAAAAATTATCATCTCCACTAAAGATGATATCATCAACAAAAACTTTTATGATTAACTCCTTATCATGATCTATCTTGAAATATAAGTTACTGTCAGCAGTACCTTTTGAGAATCCAAGCTTTAGTAGGTATTTGTCTAGTTTGGCATACCAGGCTCTGGGGGCTTGTTTGAGTCCATACAAGGCTTTCTTCAACTTGCAAACCGCGTCTTCCTCATCTATTAGCTGAAATCCATTTGGTTGTTCAATATACACTTCTTCTTCAAGTTCCCCATTTAGAAATGTGGACTTTACATCCATTTGGTAAACTTTGTAGTTCTTGTAAGCAACATAAGCAAGAAATAGTCTTACTGCTTCAATTCTAGCAATAGGGGCAAAGGTCTCCTCAAAATCTATACCTTCCATTTGAGAGTAACCTTTACATACCAGTATTTCCTTATTCCGGACCACTTCACCATCTTCGTTCAACTTGTTTCTAAATACCCACTTAGTGCCAATCACATTTTTTTTCTTTGGGCCTAAGAATTAGTGTCCATGTGTCATTCTTTTCAATTTGTGACAATTCTTCTTTCATAGCTTCCATCCAGTGTTCATCTTGATAGGCTTCAATGACATTCTTAGGTTCAATTTTGGAAATCAAACAGTATTCTTCATCAATTTTCTTTCTAGTTTGTACTCCTTTTCTCTTATCTCCTATGATTTGACTTTTAGAATGATTCAGCTTTACATACCTTGGAGTTTTTGGACTCTCTCAGACTTCTATGTTTTCTGAACTTACTTGTGTAGTTGCACTTGGCTGTGCTTCTTGACTGACTTGATTTACTGGAACAACTTGTGGTTGATTCATCAGAACATATGGAATAATCTAAAGTAGATTTGGTGATTGTGAATTCTTCCCTTGGTTCATGATGTCTTCATTTGAATCATAGCTACATCTTCTGGATGATTTGGCTGAATCCTCATCCACCTTGACATTTTCACTTTCAATTACTTTTCTTAGTCTTTTGTTGTAGCATTTGTATGCCTTGCTCTTTGTGGAGTAACCTAGGAAGATTCCTTCATCACTTCTAACATCAAACTTTCCTATGTCATCATCTCTTTTGATATAGCATTTGCTTCCAAATATTTTGAAGTATTTGACAATAGGCTTATGACCAAACCATAGTTCATAAGGAGTCTTACCGGAATTACCATTCACATTTACTCTATTTAATGTATATACAACAGTACTTACCGCTTCACTCTAGTACATCTGAGGCACATTTCCTTCCACCATCATTGTTCTGGAAGCATCTAGAATTGTTCTATTCTTTCTTTCTGCAACTCCATTTTGTTGAGGGGTTCGGGGAGTAGATAGCTATCTTTTAATTCCATGCTCTTAATAGTAAGTATTGAATTATTTTGAAAGGAATTCTCCACCCCTGTCAGATCTCAGGCATTTGATTTTCAGACCTTTTTCATTTCCTTTCATGGCCTTAAAGGTTTTGAATTTATCTAATGCTTCACTTTTCTCTCTCAAAAATGAAACCTAAATCATTCTAGAGTAGTCATCAATGACAAGCATAAAACATCTTTCTCCATGAATTCTCTTAACTCTAGAGGGACCACACAAATCAATATGTAACAGTTCTAACACATTATTTGAGTGAAATTGGTTGCTTTGGAAGGAGACTCTAGTTTGTTTTCCCATTTGACATCGTTGATAGATTACATTAGCAGGCTTCACTAATTTAGGTAGATCTCTTACTGCTTGAGTAGAACTTATCTTAATGATGTTATCAAAGTTTACATGACACAATCTCCTATGCCATAACCAACTTTCATCTACTTGAGCAATTAAGCAACTACCATTAGCAGTATTCAAATGAAAGATGTTACCTTTAGTCTGCACTCCAGTGGCAATCATGTTTCCAAATTTTCCATGAATCTGGCATTTTCTATCCTTGAACTATAGATCATATCCCTTATGCACCATCTATCCAACACTTAACAAGTTATGCTTCAGACCTTGAACATAGAGAACATCATTAGTATTTTCTTTACCACCAAGGCTAATAGAGCCTCTACCATGAATCACACAAGCATTATTGTCTCCAAATATCACAACCCCGCCATCATACTCTTCTAGATTCACAAACTTTTTTTTGTCACCAGTTTTATGATGTGAGCATCCACTATCAATGACCCATTCATCTTTCTCCTCAACACGAGCTACAAGAGCTTTCTTTTCTTCAGTGGATTCAGTAGGTTCAGGATTATTTTCAATGGTAGCAATAAAAGCCCAATCATCCTCATTTCCAACATCTTTGTTAGACTGATCATCTATTACTGCTTCTTCAACAAAGTAGCATTTCCTTTGAAATCTAGGTTTTCTAGGTTTAGACCTAGGAACTCTTTCAGGACATCTTGATGCAAAGTGACCTATTTTACTACATGAAAAACATTTAATAGGTAATACATATTCATACTTAACTTTTCCTCTTCTTTTTTTGTTTTGCAATGAGTGCTCCCAGTTCTAGAACTTCTCTATCTTGGTCTTCGATCTGTTTCATTTCTTCATCATATTTGGATGCCCTTCTGGAACTCTCTCCAGGACTGTTACTTCACTTGTAGCTTCCAAATACAGTAGCTTTGAATGCAAATTCATTCTTTGGTGTGGATTCACCAAATTCACTTATTTCAAAAGCAGCAAGCTTTCCTATCAATGTGTCTCTTGTCATCTTGTTTACAGACATAAACTCTTCAATAGTATGAAATTTCGACTTGTAGGAGGGAGGCAAGGATTTGAGTATCTTAGCCACAATTTCATCTTCACTTACTAAACCACTGACACATTTAATACCTAGCACTATCTCATTTACTCTTTGCATAAAAGAAGTAATATTCTCATCTTCACCCATCTTCAGGTTTTCATACTTACCTTTCAGACTTTATAGCTTAGCCATCTTTACCTGTGTATCTCCTTCATACAAAGTTTCTAGATTTATCCAGATCTCATGAGTTGTCTTTAGGCCTACCACATTAGCCATCTTTGAATCTATCAGAGCGCTCACCAATGCTTCAATGGATCTAGTATTTCTTTCTACATCCTTGATCTCATCAAGAGTGGAGGGTCCATTTATAGGAATAGTGTATTGATTCTTTGTAATCTTCCAGATAGCATCTTGAATGCACTATAAATGAAATTGCATCCTAACTTTCCATAGTGAGTATTTGGTACCATCAAATCTAGGGTTGTCCTTCTTGAATGTTGCCATCCCGGATCACCTCAAGCTATTATAATTTTCTTCAGAGGAACTCGCTCTGATACCAATTATTGGAAAAAGCAAGGACAGACAACTGAGAGGGCAGGTGAATCAGTTGTCACAGAAATTTAAAATTTACAAACTTAACTTAACTTTAATCTCAAATATGATGAATAAACAATTAACCATAAGAAATTAACACATCAGAGAGACAAAGAACACCAATATTTTTGTGTGGAAACCCTATTAGCGAAAAAAACATGGTGGATGTTAGTCCACAAGATTATACTCTATTAAAAGTATAAAGAAAAATAATAAGGGGAATGCACATGCATTCAGTCTCACTGCCTAGAGCTCACTACTCAATTACAAATAGAAGACTCACTATCTTACATAAAGATTTAGATTAAAACCATCCAAAAATTTGAACTGAGAGAATGGCTTTTATCCAAGCCTGATTACAGTTCCAATTGGGCACAATACTTCTGTATACTTCGCTCAAACTTCTACACACTTTCTCTTCAATGATATTCACACTTATTCACACAAGAGCACACAATGCATACTTAGAACACTAACCACACTTCGTACACTCATATTATCCACACAATTGCTTCTTATATATCTGCCACAAAGATTTCACCATAAAAAAGTTGGCTAGAGGAAAAGAATATATTTTCAATGTCAGCTCAAATTCATAATTAAATTTTCAATGCGCACCCACCAAGGTTAGCCACAACATAGTGGGGACCCAAATTCACTTCTCCAGAACAATAATACTCCAATTAATCACGCCTCGAACATCCACAACATGCTAGCATCAACATGTCATCCAAGAACAAGAAGAACAAGACATGCACAATAAAATATTTTCAATCATGAGCTTCACCAGATCATGTGGACGTACCAAAAAGATAGAGGATGAACTAGAGACATATGAAAAAACCAAGAAATAGCAGAGAGAAATCCATGACAACCGAGATAACCAGGAACATACAATCTTCACTCAGAAACTCTGACAAAGACCAACAAAACACTGTCAGACCACAACTTGCACACGAATTCATGTGGACCTCTGAAACTTCTGGTAGATGATCTAGACATACTCAACATTAAACCCTTTGATCCACAACAACTAACCTTTTACGTACATAACGTAATGCCTTCATGACCTACAGAGTTCCACTAGGAACCTGGAACACATTCACTTATAATTTTCTCAATATCCTCAACATATACAACACTTAGAATATCAAATGCTAATAGTGTTGAAATCAATGACAACCACGTATCAACACCAGATCAAACCATCCAACAATTTCCCAACAGTTCTATTTTATAGTCTAGGACTTTTCAAATGCATTCACTGTGTGCTTTGCTACTCTCTCTCTTTGTTACATACTCATCAAGATGTAACCTTTAGCAATACTACAACCAACTACATGTTGTTCTCTCTATACATGCACACTCTCTCTTACACTATCTTTGCAACATACTCAACAAGATGTAACTCTATTCAGTACACCATACAACTACAAACTGTTCTCTCTATTCATGCATACTTACTGCATACATCTCACTTTGACAATATCTAATTATCTTCTGTCTCCACCGAAGTACAATCTCTACCTCAAGATTCTCTCCATCGTCCAAATCATCTCCAACTTATTGTTATGGTTTTCTTCATATGCTAACTCCACCAACAAGCTTCCTTTACCTTGAGCCACACACACCATTTTCTAGCTCATCATAAAGACATCTAATAATGTTTACCAGATATTGCCATATCCTGCATTGAGCCACCCAACATTTAATTATGTTACAGAGAATTTTTCCAGATCAATTATTTTTCAAAGCCTAGAATTAGATATGCATTCACTGCATTCTCCTGACCATTTGATCAGATTCGATCTCGATCACCTTTGCAATCTATTCTACTACCTTGAAGATCAAATATTTATATAGTTTGGTTGCTTATGTAGTTGGTCCAATTAATTCCTTCTCTTGTGTCAATTACCAGTCGTAACCCATGTTCACACGGACTAGATCATTGTAGATTTTCAAGTTTGAATACTAGCCATTGATCTTCTCTCTTGCACCAAGATCTTACGATCCTTTGTTCATCTCGACACCTTTAAATCACCACTATTTGATTAACTTCAATTAGACTATCACCATCGATCCTCATCTCATGCCAATTGCTTATCGCCATCAGATCTTTGTCGCTTGATCTCCACCATCAATCATAGGGTTTAATTTCAAAGCGCATCACATGTCACTCTATCGAGGAGACATTGACTACAATATCATCGACATCCACCGTTCTCTTCAATAAGAACCACCTTCAAGTACATGGTCCCACATGCCATGTGTCTTCCATGTCATCACCACCTAATTCGCAACAATGATGTTCATTTAAAGCATATTAAGCAATCGATCTTCGCCACCTATCGGCCTTCGTCATGATCCACCATTGTCATCATCCTATCGGGTCCCACTTAGCTTTTTTCCTTAATGCTCTGTCGAAGGGACATCTTTTAGACTCCTATTGGTACACGAATGTCACATCAATGAGATAGCCATCGGGCTATCAAAGAGACATCAACTCCACTCTCATCGATATGGTGTTTTCACACTAATACCATTCGCTGCTATAGATAAGTGGTTATCATGCCATCGTGTCACCACATGTCACCATCCACTCACTTTCTTCCATGTGTCATCCAGTAATTTTCTCTTTGACTATTTGTCATCCTTACCTTAACCAAGTCCCATAATCAGCTTCACACTTATCCTATTTCCCTATCAAAGAGACCTTCTTCAAGGTCCTAGCAATACCATATTATCTCATCGATGGGTAGGTCATCGGGTTGTCGAGGAGAAATCTGAACAGGTCTCGCCGACGACCATCAGTCACACCGATGAAAACCCTTGATGATGTCACTTGTCCACCTCATTTCCATGTCACTGCTCCATAATCTACAACAAGGATGTGGATTAATGTTCATCCAATCTCGTCATGCCACGTGTCTGCTTTGTCATCTTCTATCATCTCATACCCCAATTGGGTCCCACCAAGACTCTGCAGTAAGCACCGTCCAATCAACATTGATCAATCTTCACTGTTCCTTGCTAACCCCATGGGTCTTGATCGAGTCCCACTGAATTCTCAATGGGCTATACAGGAAATTGTCTTGTATATACCTTTGATGTCACTTGTCAACGTGACAAAACCTTCTGCTAACTTCGTATTCTGCCTTCGCAGGTCCCACTAGACATTAATGGTCATCATTTATCCATCATGGATTAATCTCCATCCTTGATCAAGCAACATCACAATGTTGAAGGAACTTCAAATTCCTTAACCAAGTCATGGAGCTCTTAAATTTCTTAATTCCTCAATCCACCAATCATGTCGGTGTGAACCTCAGACCTCGTCAACTGGTTGCCACAATGTGAGGGGTCGGTCACAGGATGAACATCAATGACATAAGTTATTACTTATGTGACTTACAACCTGCAATACTAAGTCATAGACAAAATATAAACTATTTGAATGTTGTGACTATAAACTCTTGCACACGTAGGGTTTAATTGATAAACCCTAGACCGAGAGCATGAACAAATGAATACTGACATCTCCATTGACATCAAGACTTGCACAATACCTTTCTGGAAAGCTCTCGAGAAACCTAGTTCAAATCTTCCATCTAATTTTCCATCAGATCCACTACTCTCACACTCATCCTCTTTCATTATTCCAATAATCTCCCTTGCATGATTTCCACTTTTGACACCAATGAAAACATCGTAGCATATGCATTCACCAACAACCTTTACCCATGCTCCTATATTCACTATAAACCTAATCTCTCCTTGACATCAATGACACTTTCCATTAATTCCATCATCCTCACTTGCATGAGCAACTCCATTTCATCTTTGATCCTCTTTCATCATGCTAGAAATCTTCCTTGCATGCTTTTCCCTTTTGATATCAATGACAACTATATTCCAACATAGTGAACACCAATGGTACAACTTCAGACGTGAGACACCAAAGCCTCTAATCAACCCTTATATGGTCTATACATCTACATCAGAATTGACATGTGTGGTATACTTCATTGGATAAGTACTACTTGATTTAAATTTCACACCTTTTATATAGCCCGCTTGAACATGTTCTTGGAGGTCGCCTTGAGTTCTCTGTTGTGAGATGTATCTCAAGGAAGGCCCCCTCTACTTAAAAAAGTAAGGCTAAGTGTCTTAATACTTCTCATCACCTAGGATCATCGAATGATGCAAGAGGAGAGGATACATATACAAGACACCTTCGGTGACTCAAAATATGAAGTCCAAGATGTTTCTCGTCACCTAGTATCATCAAATGATGCAAGGGGAGAGGATAAACATCTAACTTTCCAAGCATGACAAACAAATGTGTTTTATGCACCAAAGTAAATGTTTCCTAATCTATGAAAAATGAAAACATAATTCAAGGGGTTGCAAGAAAAATTGTTAGTGGTTTGAAATGAATGTCCTTCCACCATTCGAAACCCTACAAAACAAGTTGGATTATTAGTTTGTAAACTTATCTTCACCCCATGAAAAGGTTGCACAATAAAGTTAGATCAAGCTAAAAATAGAAATGAACAACAAAGGTTCGGGTTAGGGGCTTGATAAATCTAAAATCCAAGACCGAGAAATTCAAATTAGAAAGCAGGAAAGAACAAAAGCAACTCTATTACCTAACAAGGGTGGCCTTCCTCTAAGATAGTCGTGTTTTTATTCTACAATAGCGACCTTATTCTAGAGCAGTCACTGGCTGATTTGTGCAAGAGCGACCTTTTGACAAAAGCACACCTATATCTTAATTGACAAAAAAAAACAATTAGAAAGTAGAGAAGCAATAGTGACCAAGTTTACAATAGTAATCATGTTTCATGAAATAATGGTCTCTTTTGAGGGAGACAGGGTTTGATTTACAATAACAACCATTCTTTGATGCTGACATGGACCTATTTTTGTAACACTAAAAAAACTCTGTTGGAAGGTCAAAAACATATGAAAATAATCACGAAAGAGTTAACAAAAGCAGCTTTGATCAAAAGCAGACAAGTTTGGATGTCTAAACAAAAGTTATCTAGTGCACAATAGTGAAATATTTTTGAGACGGTCACGCTCCAAAAACCTACAACTCACCAAAAAATTGAGAAAAATGTTAAATCAAGGATGTGGGTCCCACTGAGCATGCCATTTAATGTAAGGGATAAAAGTGGAAGGGGATAAACAATCAAGAATTCATTCAAATAACTCAAAACAAGAAATAAAACCCACTTACCAATGAGATTAGATTGTAAATCAAGCCATGAAATAAAACCATAATGTTAGCATAAACAAACATAATTGAAATTAAAACAAGAACAATCTCACCATCCCATTATTGGAGAGCTTGGTGTTGTATGGTGTTGGATTGCTCAATACACTTGAAGCCTCCATGATTGCTAGGAAAAGCTTGATTGAATGTGATGCAAAGATGACCTAGATGCTCAAGATGGATGCTCAAAACTCAAATGGACATGACTTAGATATGACAATTCTAAGTGATGAATTTGAAGTATTGAAGGTTATTTTATATATTTTAGGAAATTAGATCAAGGGTCAGGGGATTAATAATGCAAATGAAGTGAAATGATGGTAAATGCAATAATGGTAATGAAAATGATGTGAACGATGGAAAAATGCAGTTTCAAGATGTGTGATATACGTTAGGAATTTTTACATGTCTACAATTTGTATCTAAAACAATAAAATTATAAGTGTTAACCCTTTTTCAAAGAGATTTATTGTTTCACCAATCTAGGTAATGATTTGAATTTTTGTCTCCATTTTTTTTATCTTTTACATTAAAAAATAAAGGTGGTTCTCTAGGAAAGTTTATATGCATTTATCTTGAGATCCATAGACATACAATAATAACTAGTCCAAATTCTTGTGGAAATAGATTTGGCTAATGTCCTTCTTAGATAAATTATCATAAAGTAGGAAATGATCTTTGGAAGTAGCCACTGGACTATGAAAAGGAAAAAAATTATTGTTTGAACTATTCTCAAGGAATAAGGTAGAGGAATGTATAAAAAACAAAAATGTCCTCAAGGTGCTCTACTTGGTAGAAGGAGGATATTCTTAAACATTGTTTAGATGGATATTCATTATTTTCAAAGATAAATATCCTAGAGGAAAAAGAAAAGAAAAATGGGTAAAATATTCAAGAAGTTGAGTGGAAGCTATCTAGTCAGTTGGGATTGAAGGGTAAGGAAGGCTCTAAGGATGCCATTGGAGAAAATCAAGATGGGGTAAATCAATAAGAGGAGGGCAACCCTCTAGTTACAAGGAAAAATAAGTTAGAAAGCTCATAAATGCATAGAGAGGAAATTTTAAATATTTTAGATCTTTTAGTATTGTAATTTGAAATACTACATGAATATGATGGGGAATCTAGAGTTAATTTTTCTCTCCTTGGAAGAAGATTTTAATTTAGAGGTTGGGACTAATAGTGAGATAGGAGATGAAGAGGTTAAAAAGTGAATAGACAATGGTTAGTAATTAAAAATCAAAATAAAAAAAGAAAGCCTCAATAAAAATAGTTCTAAGATTGCATATAAACAAAAAAACAAGTGTTATTGTGTTATTTTGTAGTTGGTTGTTGAATTTTTGTTTTCCTTAAGGCATTTTATTTGTAGGATAATATTTGGTTGTATGCTTTCTATAATATGAAATTATCTTTAAATTTTAAGGGCATGGTCCCCTTTTGACCCCTCATTACTTTATCTTAGAAAATATAAAATTAATATATAAATATATATAGTTGAAGGTATTGTGGTTTAATGGAAAGGTCATAGGGTTCATATGATAGAGAAATCTCAGGTTTAAATTTTGAAATTGGCAATGCCATTGTGAGTGTTGAATGTGATGCTAATAGTTGAATGCAATATCACTACAAGTGAAGAGATATTGGATTGTGTTGAAATTTTAAGAAGCTTGCCATTGATATGCTTGTTGTCAACATGAGCATGAGATACACATGTAGATATAGTGTTGTTATTGATGTGAACATTATGGATTTGTATGAAGATTGATGTCAAACCAATTGATGAAACATGAGTGTGCATGGAGATGATAATCTAGTGCACAGATGCAAGAAGTTTTGATCCGATGTAGATGGTTGAGTTGTAGAATTGGCTAAGTGTCAAAACATAGCTTTCTATTTATAGTGAATTCACTTTTTGGTCCACATTGGTCTGCGTTGAAGAATATTGCTCTATGGTTATAAGGAAATTTTTGAGGAGGTCAAAGGAGTATAAATCCAAGCTTTCATATTGTTTTTCCCTTTGGTGCAGAAGTTATGAGTAACAAAGTATTAGGTTTGTCAATGACAATGTTTCTAGTGCAAAGTGTATGTTCTGATAAGTCCACACTTCACCGCAAAAGAATATTTGGTCTTGCAAATTTGTGAAAGTTTTTACAGGTGTCAGTTTTATCTAAGTTCCAAGTGTCATGATGTTTGGAGGTCTACGTGTTGGTTTGAAGATGATCAATTGGTGAATTTTGATGTTAGGTCACTAGTGATGCCGACCTAATATGTTTTGAGTTATGCAGAGTTTAGATAAGTGTTGATCAATTATGTAGGAGATATTATAGGTCCACATTTACCTATTTGATGTGTTATAAGTTTTGATTTGTGGCATGAAGCATGCTCTGGGTTGGCAAGTCAAAGTATGCATGGTACATCTAATTAGGCCAACCTAATTGATGTTGTAGGTGATTATGAATGTAATGGGTATAAATGCAAGATCATTTTGGTGTTGAAGAGTGATGATTAAGTTGTGTATGTGAATTATTAGTTAGAGAATGTGAATGTGATGTGAGTGTAGATCAAAGCAGAGTGTTAGAGTAGAGTAATATGAAGTGTGTTGATTCAGTGTTTTGAGATTTAGTGGAACTATATTTCCTACATATCATAGATGCATTTGTAGCAGTTAAACTATTGGCAGTGAGATGCCCCTCTCTTCTATTTCTCTTATTCTCTAGACAATGAGTCCACTAGACAGTGATTCCACCTAGTAGTGAGCCTTTTTATAATATCTTATAACCGGTTAAAGTAAATTGTGAGCTAATCCTCACCGTGGTTTTTCCCTTCTTTGTTTTTCCATGTAAAAATAGTGTTCATGTGTTATATGCCTTAATGGTTACTTTCATGATTTCTTTCCTTATTGCAAACTAAATTTGATGTGTGGAATGAATGTTTAAATGTTTAAATGGTTTCAAAGAACACTGATTCAATCCCCCTCTCAGTATTTTGGGTGTTCAACAATTAGTATTCGGGCAAGGTTCCTTCATTTTGCTTGATCATTGAGATAGATCTTGGACTTGAACACATGGCTACAAGGAAGTATCCTACTGCTCACTGAAATAAATTCATATGGTAGGATTTACAAAAGAAGACTACATTGTTGATATGAAAGGAGAACTCAAATCTGCCCTGGATGATTTGGATAAAGTAAAATATGAGAACAAAGATCTGAAAAAGGATCTTAGTGATGCTGAGGAATGCATTAAGATATTGAGAGAGAAAATTAAGAAAGCTACAAATAGTATAAAAGAGCTTAAGAAATCAAATGAGATCATGCCTAGCCTGAAATTGTAGATGGAAGAAAGTAAAAGAGTGGAATACTAGATGAATACTAAACTAAAAGACAAATCTAAAGAATGATCAAAGCTTGAACAAGAAGTTGTAACCTTAAGATTAGATCTGGAGAAAATAAATATTCAAGAAGATAAATTCAAGATGAGATCTACAATGCTTTATGAAATGATTACAAATCATAATTGTTCTAAAGAAAAAGGTGGATTAGGGTTTGAAAAAGGAGAAAGGTTAAAGGTAGATCAGACACCAAGTGCTGAAAAGAAGAACAATGAACAAAAGAAGATTGAGGACAAGAAGAGCAATGACAAGCAGGTCCAGAATCAAAGGAAAGAATTCAAAAGACCACTAATCAGACAACCAAATGCACAAAGGCACCCATATAAGTTTAATGGTTTTTTTAATTCCTGCAATAGTTTTGGACATAACTCTATGGAATGTAGAAGAAAAATGAATTAAAATATTCAATCATTTCTCGGTAACAAGTGCTTTACATGCAATATATTTGGTCATAGAGCTAGTGAATGCAAAAATAAAATGATGAATAGTTATAGAAATGGTATGATGTTTCAATCTTTCAATGGTTGTTGTTATACATGCAATGGATTTAGGCACCAAGCTAATCAATGTAAATCTAGAATGGTTTGAAGTAAGCTTGTTCAAAATGTTGTCACTTGTTACAATTGCAATAAACCTAGACATATAGCTAAATTCTACAAAAGCAAGAATGTGAAGAAGAATAATCTGGTAAAGAAGAATGATATGGTGAAAAAGGTTGATCCAGTAGAGGTGGAGAAAGAGATGGATAAGATCTAGAGAAAGAAGGAATAGAGAAAATTTAAGGATGATTCCATCCTAGCTTCTGGTGTAGATGTTTCTTTCAAAAATTGAGTTAAGATCTTTGGATCAAGGGGATATTTAATAGAAAATCATTAATACCCTACCAAAGATATGGTGTTGATTCCTTCAACACATGGATATGAGATGTAGGTCGATACACTTGACCTATTGGTGAAAACATCAGTGGAAAATACTAAGATGCAAAATTTTACAAAGAAATCGAAGGTGATTGTGCATTATAGTTAGGGTTATTATATTTGTTCACCTAACTTCAAATCAGTGCATTCAATGTGAATTAGGTTACTTTCAAAAGGGGTATATAAGTGATTTAACATATGTCTAAGTCATTTGTAAATGAGCATTTGAGGTGAGAAGAGCAATGAAGGAGCGAAGATAAGCATCTCAGAATTATTGTGCATGAAACCCTAACCAACAATCTTCAAAAGGTATTTACAGTTTCTATTTTCCCTAATTTTTAGAAGCACTTTCAATTTTTGCAAAATGTATACCCCACAAGTTGTCAAGGTTATCCAGACCGACCCTGTTTGAAATTCAAACGCTACCTTGATAAGTCAATGATGACTAATCTAGATGGTGCATTCTCAAGCCAATTGTATGGTGTGTTGCACATAAAAGATGTTAGGATATACATTCATGCTAAATTGGATGAGTTTAATAACTCTAAGCTAGGAGATGTGTGGTTTAAATAACTCACTAGAGATCAATTTGAATTAAAATTCAAGTTTGAGAGTTTGGTGAAGAAGAAGCTCGATGTGTGGAAAAATTTCCCTATCTTTTTCTATGTGGATGAGTGTGTCAGATACACCCTATGCATAATTCATGAAAAGTTTATGTGGCTAGATATTCCACATATAATCAACAAGGAGGAAATTAGGGTTGTTACGATATTATGCTCAACTGAACCAGATCTGATAATCAAATTAGTAAAGAATCAAATGGTGATGGAGTTGATAGGTGTTAGGTATGACAATAGAGCCTTGACAGTCAAAGACATTAGAGACCATGTGATGAAATATGCAATAATGGTAATAGGATACAAGATTTATTTCAAAAACAAAGAGAACTATGTTTTCGCAACCACCATCAACATTGTGGATGGTTAAGAAAGGTTCCAACTATTATTTAGGTGAGTTGTTAAGGGAAAAACTCCTAAAAAACTTGCAGAAGACCAAAGACTCCAAGTATCCCTTCAAGTTTGGTACCTTGATTATCTATTTTCTTTTTTACTTCCTTAATGAGGTTCCTTGAACTAGAAACATAGTATGGTTGAACGAGATATTGGTGGATCATCAATCAAAGATCACTTGTTGAGATTAGGAGATGAAGACACCTTTGAAGGAAGATATGGCACATATTAGGAGAAGTATATGGAGGTGCACATGTAGTAGAGGGAGAAACCAATAAATAAATCTTTTGAGAAGATGATTGTACAGGTTGCAAAAAATGATGGGCCTTTCAAAGGAACAATTGGAAAAATCCAAAGGCATGTTTGGCTCTCTAGGACATGTATCCAGTACAAGAATATCTGGTAGAACATCTAACCCCTCTCCTATTTCCCCCAAGTCCTTTATAAATTTTCCCTCTACTAGTGGAACTAAGAGAAAGGAGTCAAGTAGTACTTTGACAAAGCAATAAAGTGTGCATGTGAAATAAAATTTTCCTTCGGCAAAGCCACAAGGTTCCACACAACAAAGGAGAGTAAAGGATACGGCCACAAGGGAAAATAATTTGAGTGTAGATGATGAAGAAGTAGAGGTAGAAGAACAACCTCTACCTCTAATCATAAAAAGGAAATCCAATGTGGCACAAGTAGAATCAAGTGCAAAGAAATTCAAAGTTGACATTGTTGACACATATAGTGAAGCAAAGGTAGAGAAATGAAAAAAGGAATTTAAAATCTATGTGAGGGAGAAGAAAGCTAAAGGAGACAAAACTCCTCTAGAAGCAAATAAGAAGAAGGATAAGTCTAACCCTCCAATAAGAACTCATAGCCCCATGAAATTAGAAGCATTGTTTAATGGTATTGTAGAACATGAGATGTTAGAACAAACTATTTCTCTATACACCACTGTGGATAACTTGGATAAATCCACAATAGAAGAGGTTATTCTTAAATATATTGTTACTTTTGAGGTCAATACGAAAGATATTGATGGCTAATTTCTCGAGGATTTAAGAAATGTATTGTATTCAAGAAGAGAAGAGGCAATGAATGAAGATGAAAAGTTGAAATCATTTTCCTTGGATAAAGTTAGTGCTACCCTCTCAGATGAAGATAGAGCTAGATTAGGTCAGGTATATAGCAAGGAGTTTAGAACCAAACAAAGGGTAACCACCCTTATGAGTAGAGATAAGAATGACCTTGAGAGGCTCCAGAATGAAACTATGGATAAGGTTACTAGTTTGGAAAAAGAGTTTAGGCATGATACCATACCCTAAAGAGCACATACATGATGATATGCTTTCTTTGAAATTCAATATACCATAAGCTACAGAACATGATGATGCTCAACATGAGCATGGAGTAGAAGAAGAGAGTGTTTAGAATGATACCCTTTTGGATGTGGAAGAGAACATTGCAGAAGAAGGTGTTATTGGTGGGACTCCTCCAGTAGGAGAAAATACTATTGCAAAAGGGAAGATTGAAGAATCATAGGACACTCATACATAACATAACTCCCCTCTAAATTAGAAAAGACTGCAGAGAAGAATGTAGAGGTTGTACAAGACAACTTGAAGACTAGTGAGGCACAAAACACAAAACATATGTCTCCTCTGGATAATAGTGAAACATCTGTTGATGATGATAAGAAGAATGAGGAAGAGCCTTACAATGTTGAGAATAATGAAAAATTAGTGGATAGCATTGGTGACAAGGAAAATGCTCTAGAAAATAAAGATGTTGATGAGAAATTGGTTAGAGAGTCTTCTAGAACCTTTGGAGACTCCTTGAAGAGACCGTTGAGCATGTAGTTGTAGTTTCAACCAATTGTCTGCCCTCAACTATTACAGATACCAATACAACAAGGTCAGGTGGATGTAGATAAGATGTCCCCACTACACAAGTTACAACTAGGAGATGCATTTCATGACTCTGCAAGGAAATAAATCTTGTAGGCTCATCAAAAGAGTGTGGAGCTAATAGATGAATTAGTAAAGGAATTGTAGGAGAGTGTACATACTTGGAGTAAGCATCGAAAATTCTCTATCCAATGTACAAAATTTAAAGCTTTTACTTGATTCTTTTGAAGAATATTCTAGTGGAATAGAGAAAAAATTAGAGAAGGAGATCACCAAGAAGGTGGATGATAGGAAGTTGACAAAAATTGTGGATAAATGTGCCACTACACAATAAATTTCAGAAAAATATCAAGGAAGTGCATGAATATGTAGAAAAGGTCAAAGACTTGTTTCATTTTTTTCTAAAATGGTCGAGGTCCACAAGCATTATAAAGAGTCAGATGGACTCTATTGATTCCTAGATTGATATGGAATCCGGTGCTTACAACCTGAAAAATTATGTAGATGGATGAATAAGGTTGGAAATTGAAAACCTACATGAACAAGTCTTCTAGCTGCAAGAACAAAGAGAAAATATAATAGCATAGTTTGGAAATCTTAGAGAGATAGTAAATGCAAAGAAGGCTATAAAGATGAATCCAATACCTAACATTCCAGATGATGTAGAAGAACTCCTCATGGAGTTTGAGACTTAGAGTTGCATGCTTGGCATAGCCAAGAAGGAATGGGACAATATAAATAAGGATTGAGAGGGACACCTTACAAAATTTTAGGTGTCAAATAGTAGCAATGTTCGCTTTACTAGCTAATTTATATTTAATTTTGTATTTCTTTTATGCAATTTGGATTTATCTATACATATGTAGAAGTTAGAAGATAGTTTTCCAGTTCAAATTTTGATCTAGTTTTATGGATAACACTATTAGGGGGAGTTGGTCAAGTTTTTACTCTCTTGCATACATATATATATTTGATAGGGGGAGTATATGTGTAATCTGGTGAAGAGTTGGTTGATAATATTTGTAAAGGGGAAAAGAAAAGATAACATCAATATGTCTATATGGTTTGCACCCATTTCTCTTGATGTCAAAGGGGGAGAGTATTTTGGAGGTGGCTTGAGAAGAATTTTGCATGTTTCCATCGATGACAAAGGGGGAGATTTTTGAAATTTTAAGGAGCTTTTCATTGATATGCTTGTTGGAAACATGAGCATGAGATATACAATGTGCATATACAATGTTGTCATTGATGTAAACATTGTGGCTTAGTATGAAGACTGATGTCATACCAATTGATGAAACATGATTGTACATGAAGATGATAATTTTCAGTGCACAGATGCAAGAAGTTTTGATCCGGTGCAAACAGTTGAGTTGTAGAATTGGCTAAGTGTCAGAACATAACTTTTTGTTCATAGTGCATTTGATTTTTGGTCCACATTGAAGAATAGTTATCTATGGTTCTAAGGAATTTTTTGAGGAGGTCAGAGGAGTCTAAATCCAAATTTTCATATTGTTTTTCCCTCTAGTGTAGAAGTTATGAGTAATAGAGTATCAAGTCTACCAGTGATAGTGTTTCTAGTGTAGAGTGTATGTTTTGATAAGCTGCAGAAGAATATCTGGTCTTTAATTTTTTTGAAAGTGTTTGCAGGTGTCAATTACATCTAAGTTCCAAGTGGCGTGATGTTTGGAGGTCCATGTGTTGGTTTGAGGATGATCAGTTTGAATTTTGATGTTAGGTCATAAGTGGTGCTAACCTAATATGTTTTGAGTTTTGTAGAGTTTAGATAAGTGTTGATCAATTATGTAGGAGCTATTATAGGTCCACCCCAACCTATTTGATGTGTTATAAGTTTTGAGTTGTGGCATGAAGCATGTTATGTTCCAACAAGTCATAGTATGCATGATACATCCAATTAGGCTGACCTAATTGATGTTATAGGTGATTGTAGATGTAATGGGTATAAATGCAAGATCATTTTGGTGTTGAAGAGTGATGATTAATTTGTGTGTGTGAATTCTTAATCAAAGAATTTGAATGTGATGTAAATGTAGAGTAGAGTAGAGTATTAGAGTAGATTAATATGAAGTGTGTTGATTCAATGTTTTGAGCTTCAGTGTAACTTTATTTCCTACATGTTGTACATGCATTTGTAGTAGTTCAAATATTTGCAGTGAGCCACCCTCTCTTCTATTTTCTCTTATTCTTTGGATAGTAAGTCCACTTAGTAGTGAAGCTTTGTAATATCTTATAACCGATTATAATATCCTCACTATGGTTTTTCCCTTTTTGGGTTTTCCATGTAAAAATCTAGTGTTCATGTGTTAAATGCCTTGATGGTTGGTTTCATGGTTTCTTTCCTTACTAAAAAATAAATATAATGTGTGTAATGAATGTTTAAATGTTTAAGTGGTTTTATAGAATACTTATTCATCTCCCCCTCTTATTATTCTGGGTGTTCAATAGGGTTGCACTAGTTGGAGTGTGCAATGTATCCCTATAGGGTGAATTTCTAAGACCTATTAAAAATATGATATAAGGGGTGTGGGGCCCATTATGAAACCCTACCTAAATAATATATAAATTCCCATATGTTGTAAACTATATGGTCAAGTTATTGAAAGACATGGATGTTAGTCACAATTTTGAACCCTAATTGAAACCCTATTCTAGGTGGTGCCTCTCAAATTTATAGTTGTGGAGTTATGGTGCCTCACCCATGTTTTCTTATGCTTAACAGTTATCATGGTGCTTGGTCATTGGGATATTAATTTTTTACATTCAAAAAATAATATTTAAATATGGGTGATCCTATAATAGTATATCCCAATTATGGAACAAGGTAAAAAAAATAGTCCAAGGTGTAAAAAATTACAAAAAATATTTGAATGAACATAATTTTGAATTAAACATATCCCATCAAAGGTGAGATGTCGTCATGACCTTTGAATGAAGGCATTATTTTTATTTTTAAATATTTCATGTTCAAAATCCCATCACATCCCCTTCAAACACCTTAATTTCTCATGAAACACCTAATCTTGTTGAAATTTAGACTGGGTCTATCCAAGATCATGGGGTTCGAAAAAGTGGTGATGTGAAAAAAGACATTTTTAACTTGCTCAAAAATGTGAAATTCCACTTTGAATTTTTCTAGGCTTGGGTAGAAAGTACATGGTTCCATAGCAAACGCCTAATCGAAATAGATATCCATTCAAAATGGATATCTATTGTGAAACAAATATCCGTTTAGAAATGAATATTCATTATGTTTTGGTCAGTTTTTTTTAATTTGGTTAGGTCCAAGACCGACGAGACTTTTTTTTTTGGCGAAAGGCTAAAAGCTGATATATATAGTAATATATAATAAAAGTTACAAAATAAGCTTTACAATGGTTCTTGACAACCAAGATTGTTGTCATGTTTACTTGCTACAATCAAAATTGATAAAAACCCCTTATATGATTTATACTGCCATTGACTGTGAGTATCTACAATATCCCTGAATACGATCATTGACTGTAAATATTTACAACTTAGTTTAGGTCCCGTAGCATATGGGACACTTGATTGGCTGATCCTTGATGGTTTTTAGCGTCAAAGTCTTTGTTTCATAAAAAGGGCCCCATCCTTTGTATTATCAGAAAGTTTCCTTAGTTAGAATTTTAGCCTAAAATATCTTGTGGGATCCAAACCTAATTTTAACCCGATTCCCCAATCACCTGATCTCCAACCTTCGATACTAGTCATTCCTTTGGAGTCCGTCAAAGGGGGTCCTCACATGCCCATAATATTGGTCAATATTGACAAATACTTAGAGACGTAGGCTTAGATGTTGATATCACTGACCTCACAAAGGCATATTGGGCGATAGGACCTATCAGGTCCAACGCCATATGAATAATATGTTGTGTACACCCGATGTGCCGACAACCAAAAGCTTGATACTCCATATAGCAAGGATAAAAATTTTAGAACAATGATGGAATGCAAATGAAAACCATAGGAAATATAATGGACTTTGCACACTTAGAGAAGAATGACACCATCCTACCAATAGCATCATTAACTTGAATGACGCATAACACTGCACCTAGAAAGTAAAAATCTATCACCAAGCAATAACAAATTGATTATTGAAGTTTGTGTTGAGTACTAACGGGCACCTGTAAGGAATCCAACAAAGGTTAACAAATAAATGAAATCTCCTGCGCTCGCTTGAAAGAGTCCTTTCTCATCCAATTTTGGACATTAAAATCTGGTGCCCACATGTGTTGTGAGCCTCCCTTGTACCAAAGCATTTCAAATGACATGACAATTCTGACATTTTAGCCCGCAAACACTTATCGATAGTGCCTTAATAAGATCTCCAAATCCTTAGATAAATTCTTATCCTTCACCACTTAAATGATCTTCTTCGTTGGCAAGTTATTATTGTTAATCTCGTGCTAATTTTAGACTTGTATTGATAAAATCCATGGATTACATCATTATAAATACCCCTTGTTTTGAAATAATTCCCATTCATTATAATGAATTTTTATTTCATCAGATGTCATAAAAGTAGCTTCTTTATGAAATTTTCCATGTGAAGAATGCTAGCTCTAACACCTAGATAGAAAAAATATCTTATGCTTATGGCATTCGAGTTTGATTGGGTTCCCTTCATTTAATGAATATCTCCCCTGTTATGAATTTAGCTTGTAGCTAAATAAATAAAATTATTTTTCACCTAGAGACCCAATATCATGCTCGTGCTTTCCAGTCTCAAAGTATATTTTCCAAGCTTTCTCAATCTATAATTTCTTGCAAATCAGGAAAAGCTTTTAGATCATCATTATTTTCCATTATTGTTACCTCTATTTTCTGACACCTCATATTTGCTAAATAATCTGCAAGCTTGTTCCCCTCACGATATGTATGTGAGATTTGGAATAGTTGAAACTCATCCATTAACTCCCACACATTTTCTAAAATATACCTTAGATGCCAGTTATGACATTTCCTTTCCTTAGATATGTTTACAATTATAAGTGAATCTCCTTCAATGTGAATCTTATTGATTCAAAATTGCCTTGCTAACTGCAAACCATAAAGAATGACTAGTGCCTCTGCCATATTATTCATACCTAGAGGAATATGAATTGATCTAGCTGCTTTCAATTTACCCCAATAATCTCTAATGCAAACACCTACCCCTGAAAATCCCAGATTCCCTCTAGATGCACCATCAAAATTGAGCTTGAAAAAACCTATCAGTGGTGGGTGCCATTTGATTAGGCTTCTATTCACCTTCAATTTGGAAGGAAATTTCATACTCCCTTTAAAAGGAAAAATAATACCTTGCCAATTCTTAAGTATGCTTTGATCCCATGAAATAAACTGAGAACTAACATTCTTCTGATCTTGTACATATGCATTGACCGCTTCTGCAACTGATTTTTCAATTGTTGCATGGACAGAGTGATCTGGTGCTAAATTTTTTCTGAATATGTGTTTATTTCATTCCCACCAAATGGACCATATGACAGCAGCTAGCATTAAACACCAAATACATGCAAAAAATGAAGTCTTATATAGCACTGACCATGAAGAAAAGAGATCCCATATTGAGTTTGGAAATGGAGTATGAAAACTCATCTTTTGCATGACAAACTCCCAACAACTTTGGGCAAATGAACATTGCAGAAATAGATGATCAGGATTTTCCAAACACTTACCACACATAACACAATTAAAAGGGTCTACTATACCCAATTTTACTAGATGATCACTTGTGAGTACTCTTTTCCTTAGCACAAGCCATGCAAAACTCCCTGCCTTTGATAACACCATATTACTCGAACAAAATGAATATACTCTTTGAGACTACAAATGGTTATCCTTGTTAAGGACTGCCTTGTAACCCTTTTTGACTAAGTAATTGACAGCTTTTGAAGGATCCCAAATAATACGATCCACTTTTGTTGATAAGACGATTGTTCTTGCTGCTAGAACCTAATGAAGACAACTCTTTTGTTCATTGAATAACTAAGAGTTTGAAAAATATTTCCATATTACTTTTCTTGAAGAGATCTCTACTACACATACATAATTAATTAATTTGGAACCCCATAAAGAAGACAGAATTGGAATGACTACTTGAAGGTCTTAACAGTTTCTCAATGGTGGATGGCCATTCTGAGAGTCATCTCAAAAATTCACTGCTTCCCCATTATTGAACTCCCAAGAAACATAATCTGTGATTACTTTTTTGCAAGATAACATAAAGTTCCACATAGCAGATCCTACAAGTGGGTTAGAGACTGTGATAATTCTTGAAGGTTCTTGATTGTCGAGATACTTTTCCTTCATAAGTGTGTGCCATTTGGAATCAGGTTTAGTATACATCTGCCAGACCAATTTTCCCCCAAAGGCTATATTACACTTTGAGATATCATGCAGACCTATTCCACCTTTGTATTTCTCCGACGACATACAATCCAAAGAGATCAAAGGAATTTTTTTAACATCATTTATGTTTTCTTTCCATAAAAATCCCTTGATCACTTTCTCTATTTGATCAATTACTGATCTAGGTGCCTTGAGGACCAAGATAAAATAATTGGGGACTGCAAACAATACATATTTTATTAAAAGAATCCACCTTGAAAAAGACAACCAATGGTCTTTCCAAGCACAAAATTTTAGCTTAATTCTTTCAGTAACATTAGCCCAAAGGGATGGTTTATTAGCACCCATAAAGAAAGGAATACACAAATACTGACAAGGTAAACTTACCTCTTGAAAACCTATCACTTGAATAATCTTTCTTTGTAAAGCTTCTTTAGAGTTAAAGACATACTTTTTATTTTTGAGCATTTATCTTTTTTCCTGGCAACTTAGAGTATCTATCCATAATAATTTTTATTTTCCTGGCTTCATTAGCATTCGCCCTTCCATACAGTAAAGTATCATCTATAAAAAGATTGTGTGTAACTGACAAACTAGTTTGTGGAATATGTATCCCTTGCCATAAACCCTGATTGTGCTTCTCTTTTATAGTCCTACTCAGAGCTTCTGCCATAATTATAAAAAGAAAAGGTGAAAGAGGATCACCTTGTCTTACACCTTGTGTGGCTCTAAAAAACCCTGAAGGAGAACCATTAATTAATATAGAAAAGAACACTCCTGATAAGCAAGATAAAATCCATTTACACCACTTGTCTGAAAACCCAAACTTGCTCAAAAATTTCAAGAGGAAATTCCAATCAAACCTATCATATGCTTTCATCATGTCTAGCTTTATAATAAATGATGGAAGATTATTAGTTTTAATAGAGTGAAGAACCTCATGTGCTACTAGAGCCCCTTCTACCGTTTCTCTACACGACACAAAGCCACCTTGCTCTTGCGAAATTATTTTTGTAATTAAATGTTGCAGCCTTTGATAAATTTCCTAGGTTAAAATTTTATAAATCGTGTTACATAGAGAAATCGACCTAAATTCGGCAAAAGTTTTAGGCTCTTTTGTTTTTGGCAATAAAGCAATATTTGCAACATTAAAGTGCTTGAGGATCTTTCCCTACTTCCTTGATTCCTCCAAGGCTAGAAGCAAGTCAAAACCCACAACATCCCAACATTTTTGAAAAAAACAAAGCAGTGAAACCATCAGGGCCTGGGGCCTTGTTTGGATCAAGAAAAAAACCACCTTTCTCAATTCTTCCAATGAAAAAGGCTTCATTAGTTCAACATTGTTTGCTCAGGAGATAAGGGTCAGTATTTCTGCCAACAACTCTTGATCATCTTTCCTTCGTTGTGTAGAATCAAGTTTAATAGGAGTGAGAAAATTCTTAAAAAACTTTACACCTTCTTCCTGGATCTCATTTGCACTTGTCAATTATTTACCTGTTTCTATCTCTTGAATTGAGAAGATGGTTTGTGCTGCTCTTTTTTGTTGCACTGATGCATGAATTTTTTTTGTATTACGATCTCCTTCTCTCAACCATAATTCTCTTGACTTCTGACACCAATAAATTTCCTCTCTTTTCCCCAGTTCTTCCTAGATTAATTGCAGATTTTTATGTTTTACGTATGTATTGTAATCCATTCCATTTTGAATAATATGTTCATGGACTTCTTCCAATTATTTTTCTACTATCTCTTTTTGTTCAAAAACATTTTTAAAGACTTGCACATTCCAATTTTTAATCTACCCCTTGATGAATTGCAATTTCTTAAATAACTAAAACATTTTGGTGCCCCTATAATGTGGTGCACTAACCCACCATTATCTGAGAAAGAGTAAGAAAAGTGGATGCTTGAACCATATTTTCTCAAATTTGAAGGAGGGCTTGTGCTGAGGGGGCATATTCTTGTTCTTTATCAATAAGGAGATAGCATAATGATCTGAACATACAAATGGAAAAAATTGCAAGGATAGGAGAAAAGGTTCAAGAACCCAATTTGGTGAAATCAAGAATATATCTAACCGAACAACTATTTGTGAAAAATCTCTTCTCCTATTCATCCAAGTAAAACTACCTTTTTTTGGTAGCACATCCCTTAAAGAATTATCCATAATAAAATTCTCAGAATATTCCATAGTTTTCTGGGGTGGAAAAATACCTCCATGCTTCTCCTTGAGAGACACTATAGCATTAAAATCCCCTGCCACTGCCGCTTTTTCAGTCCCCAAACTCTGAATAATGTTTGTTAAATTGTCCCACAACCTCTTCATATCCTGAGTTGTTGTTGGACCATAGATATTAATGAGTCCGAAGCATAAATAAAAAGATTCAACTTTCATTAATTGCCAATTACTATCTCCTCCCATAGCTTCTACTATCGTTGACTTCGAGTTCCATAAGGAAATCAATCCTCCTGATGCTCCTTGTTCTAGGATATGCAGAGATTTCCATTTACCCCATTTAATTACAGTGGTTTCACAGGAGCTTGTTGATAATTTTGTTTCTTGCAAAACTACCACATCTGCCTCTAGAGAATCAATCTAGTGTTTGATGTGGGCTCTCTTGTTAAGGGAATTAATTCCCCTGACATTCCATGATACTATTTTCATTGTAGATGAGAGGAGCAGCATGCTCTCCTTGGCCTCTTCAAAAAAAATTATATGTGATCCTGATTAAGAACTAGAAGACCTTCCTTTTGAGGAATATCATGCCTCTTCTTCAAAAAATTATATGTGATCTGAATGGGTAACTTCTTTTCCCACAAAGCACATGAAATTTGAATTGGCGAGCTAGTGCAAGCAATTGATCAACTGAGAATGTTACTTTAGAAGACAAACCCCTCCCACTACCAACCTTGCTATACTGATATATTGGCATGACCGAAACATTTAATTTAGTATATTATATTAATCTTTTAATATAATTTTAATAATGTTTTAATATAACATGCACATATTTAATTTAATATATTATTATAATGTTTTTTTAATTTAATATTATATAATAATATATTATATTATATTATATTTTATTATAATATTATATTATAATATATGATTACCAAAAAAGATGCATATATATAGTGGTCAGGTCCCAGACCCGGCCAATTATTAAAAAAACTACATTAAGGAAATAAATATCTGCTTCATAACAGATATTCATTTTCAAATGAATATTTGTTTCTTGTTCTATAAAATCAAAAAAAGAAACCTGAATGCTCATTTTTCCTATAGTCTGCTAAACAATTGTGCATGGGTTTTGCATTCAATGACTCAAATATCTATTTGGGGGCCAAATTTTTTGCTCAAATCAATCACATTTCAAAGGTATTTACGAATTTTAATGTTTTCTCTTCAATTTATATTAGTTTTGCATTGCTTTTTTGTGAATTTTAGTCAAAAGTAGGATTTTTAATAGGTTTTTTGTTGCATTAAAATTTTTGTTAATTTTGAATTTTTTTATCAATTAACAAGCTTAAAATGGCTGATCCTAACCCCACTGAACATGAAAACCCTAACCCCTCTGAACATGAAAACCTTAACTCTTCTCAAGATGAAAACCCTCCAAATCCTCCTTCACGGCCATTGTTTCCAAACCAAAACATGCCAACAATACATGAATCTATTCATAGAAATTTAGA
>VDFB02000003.1:47727392-47794474 GCA_007258455.2 Sequoia sempervirens | reverse complement strand
AATATTCTTCCACTTGGCGTATAATGAGGATGAGATGACTCAATATGAGGCAGGCAGGTGGATGATAGGCTTATATATTTTATGCAATCCACAAATGTCACAATTTCATCAAACACCTAGAGGTAAATAAATAGTAGTTAAATCACTTGAGGAAATAGGTCTTGATACTTGTTTACACATCTTCAATCAACTGTTGATAAATGTATAGTGGAGACACTGGTTGAACAGATAACTTCCCTTGAAACGTCTCTGTAGACATCAATCACCTTGGAACCTTTATGTTCAACATAATGTTGTCGCATATCAACTGAAATCTCCATTTCATGTAATTGGCCAATATTGTCTTTGAACATTCATTCATTCTTCTATGTGAAATATCAGCAATTCTTCTATTTAAACCATGGCATCATTTGGCATTGGTAGGTAGATTTTACTTGATAGAGAGCACCTTATCCATATTCCTCATTTTCTATAAATCCACCTCTTCATGTGATGGTACTTTATGAGTAATTTGTGATAATACTCAAAGAGTGCTAATGCTATCATCGTTTGAAGCACTCTACCAAATCTATGCCTTTGAGCAAAGGTGGATTCGTCCTCAGAAATTAGGCATTTGTGAAAGCCTTTGAAAATGGACTGCAAATTCTGATATGTTTGAGTATTTGGGAACCCCGGCGTTCAAGAGTAGTTTCGGCCTTTTAAAGAATTTCCATGACATTTTAAACCTTCAATTAGCACTTTCATCAATCTCCCATTGGCTTAACAATCCTTGAGTATGGATAGAGAAAGACCATCTCATTAATTTACCCGATTTCTAATTTGCAAACCATAATCAAAACATCCATAACCTTGAAGCAATTGAGTGTGCAAAACTTTCACCTTTTTCTGTCTTTGAAACATTTAGACAAATAATACACTTGAACTCTTCCAATTCTTTTGCTTTTATGTATGAACATATGAGTCAACTAAAATGAGAAAATATTGGTCATAGATTTTGAAATATGGCACTTTGGGGCAAGGATTTTCTTTCAAGTTTCAATGGCCAAAAATGAGGGTAACATAACTGTAATAATTTCATGGTATCTTTGGTCATTACATTAATAGCTACTCCTAAGTCAATTAGGGTGTTCTTAGTGAGAGTTCCATTTATTATGACATCAACTATAGGCTCCCAAGATTTGCATACTTGGGGACAATTATGTTTCCCAACATAATGTCTACAAGTTGTCCTAAGACATGTACAGTCTGAGGGTCTTTTCACTTCTTGTCTGGACTTTTGAGGCATATCTCTCTCATAGTCTTACTATAAATAAGAACTTACTTAATGGCCTGGATAAGGGGTATTTTGATGCAAACATCCTTAAGCAATCCCAACAAATCTATTTCAGCTTGTGTTTGATGTCTTTGAACTACTAATCTCTTAGAATTGGAGTATGAGATATCCATTGCCCCAATGAGGTTGAGTGCATTCATGCAATCCTCATTAATCCCTCTCAAGAACATCAACTTTAAGGACTCATCAGAGAGTATATTTTGGTGGCATTTCTTAAGGAAAAATTGGAACCTCTCCATATAGTCTTCCAAAGATTCATCTTCCTTTTGTGACATCAATGTCATCCATCTTTTTGTTTATGCCTCTGCAATAATCCTAGTACTTTTCTAAGAACTTTGCTTCATAGAACTCCAATTTGGAACAACATCTCTTCTCAAACCCATAAACCATCTGAGAGTAGCATCCTTCAGTGTTATTGGAAATAATTTAAGCCTATGTGCATCTGTGATATAATCATAACTTCTACATAGCACATCAAACTAAAAAACGAAGGTGTCTAGATCCTTTGTGACCAACCCATAGAAGACAAGTAATGTTGAAGGAGGTATGTTCATCAAAGAAGTGTCTCTCTCCTAGTTGGCAATGGGGAATACCCTCGCTTTGTTCACTCTATCCACCAGTATCCTCTAATTCTTCATGTGATGTGGGGATAAATCTTCCCAAAGCATCTTGTTGCCTCCACATACAATGATTATGAATCTTTGGATCAACAGTTCCTACACTTTGTTAGTAAAGAATTTTTGTATTGATGACCAAAACCTGATTTCCCTAATGCTAAAATGAAAACACTAAACTATGAAAGCTTGAAATTACATATGAGAATCCTAAAAGTAGCACCATCCTTGAAAATGATGCAAAAAATGTAAGGCCTTTTTAATATTCAATCAACTTGGTGTTTATGAGTTGTTTATGAGTGGACACACAATTCAGAGGATGAGTTCCTAACTAAATTGTTCACCAAACCCTCACAAAGGCTTCATTTAATTATCAACTAGGACTTCGTAAGATTTTGATGATGATGGAACTGTATGTGCATTTACGGACTCTACACAACTTATATCAATGAGTATAGGTGGTTTATACTTGTACAAAAAATAATAGAGGTTGGAAAATGAAAATAAAGTGTTAAATTGCAAAATAGGGGAAATAACATAATCTATTGCTTATGTTATAGGTACCAGGTTCGACTTAATATTGTGACTTCTAACTACTAAGACTAAACTTTACAACTAGAAAATACTATTTACTTTTGACTCCTAACTTCTTAACTAGTCTGAAGACTGACTGAGAAACATGTTATTATAGAATTCAATTCATGCTACCAAATATTATTTAAGGAATTTATGCATACATACAAGTGAGAATTCAAATAAATAGATACATCAATGAACATCTAATCTAGTACAAAAAATAAGAAGGGTTGGCAGTACCTCAAGTGGACCTTGCTCGAGTTGTTGTGCCCATAGGGAATATCAACTATGCACTATTGATCAACAATTCATGATGGTAAACTAAAACCCCTTTATCACATAAAAACTAAACTTCTCATAGTCTGACATGAATATTCAAAATATTTCTCATTCAAAAGTACATATCCATTATAAATAAATAACAAAAAACTAACAACAATGAAATAATGTCTAGTAAAACAAAAACTAGAACTTAACAACTATATGTTGAACTAGATTTGCTCCTCAACCACTAATCCCAATATATAGGTGTGGGAGGATTTTTATTCACATAAGGACTAGAAACATCATTTAAATGCATATTTCTACCCTCCCTCAAGAATAGGGAGAGGACTAGTCATTGCAATCAAAAACCATAATTGAAAAAGAAAAAATAAGAGAAGTATACACATCATTAACAACCATGAATTATATTTTTGCATACTAAAGCCAGGTTTAAGATGCATGAAATACATAAAAGATGTATAAGGTTCAAGATTGTCTATGAACTTAGCAAATTGAAATGTTAAAAGACATAAACTAAATGGGAGAAAACTAGCTAAAGAGAAATCATCAGATCGAGTCGAAGGATCAGTCGAGAGGAAGGAGGATCCGGAAGGAAGGGAAAAAAGAAGAGTAAGAGAGAGATGGGAGGGAGGGAGGGAGGTGGAGAGAGGTGAGAGAGATCAATGTAACAGAATGCCAAGATTTGTCATCTCAAACTGCTTCATCAAAGCTCGATGAACACTTTGGATCATGGACGATGAACCTCTTCTAAGGATAAAATCATCCACATATATATAACAAGGATTAAAATATCACCCTCATTCCATTGAATGTACAATGTGGGATCAAAATGACATTATGTGAGTCCAAAAGAAAGAAAAAAAGTGTCCATCTTCTCATAACAAGCCTGAAGGGCATGTTTGAGACCATATAATGAATAATGAAGCCTATGAACTAGTGAAGAGTCAATAAAACCATGTGGTTGCACCATATAATCTCCTCATGAATATCACCATGAAGGAAGGCACTTTTCACATCAATCTAGAATATTTTTCATCCTTGTGAAGTTGCAAGTGAAAGTACAAGGTGAATAGAATTCATCTTGGCAACAACAGCAAAGGTCTCAAAATTTACTCAATGCCTTTGACTTGAGAGAACCCCTTTGCAACAAAATAGGCCTTGAACTTATCAATGGAACCATCTACAACATAATTGGTATGGTACACCCACTTGCACCAAACCAACTTTCTTCCCTTACGAAGAGGAACAAGATCCCAAGTATTATTCTTTATTAATAAAGAATACTCATCTACCATAGCAGTATCCCACTTAGGAATACCAAACCTCTAAATGTTTTTGAGGATCATCCGAAATGGAATGAATCTTGAAAGACTAACACTTGATGTTTGTGCACAAGTGTGATGAGAGTCTGAAGGATCACTTACCAAAGATCTAGTTGCATAAATAGTATTATGGTCCCGCTTGGGTAAGGTCTGAATATCTAGAGGTGAAGGGATAGATGGGGCATCATCCTCATCTTCAAGAGATAGGAAATCCTCATGAGATGAAGAGAGAGTAGTAGGTAATGATGGATAAGTTGGTAATAAAGAATCCATCTGAAGAAAGTGATCATCAAATTGGACATCCTGCGTAAACAATACATCTCTAGAAGCAAGATCAAATAACTCATACACCTTAACATCCTCATAATAGCCAAAAATTATGAGTGGTCAGTTTTCCTCTCCATGGATTTTTGTTGAGCTTTAGGAATGAATACCCAAGCCTCACTACCAAAGACTCTAAACGAAGATACATTAGGTCTGACATGAGACAAGGGCTCCTCAAGAGTCATATGTCATAATTCCTTGTGAGGCACCCAATTTTGAATGTAATTGGCACAATTAACATCCTCCTCAACCCAAAAATAAGAATGCATATCTTGTGAATAAGTCATATAGTTGGCCATCTCCAGTAAAGTTATGTTCTTTCACTCAACAAAATCATTCTAATGAGGGGTGTATATAACTATAAGTTGATGTTGCAAACCATGCTTAGTACAAAAGTCCTTGAAAGCTTGATTGACATACTCCCCCCATTATCCATGCATATCTGCCTGATAGAAAGACTAGATTGTTTCTCCACAAATAGCTTAAAGATCCCAAAAGAATCAAATAGATCACTCTTGTACTTAAGAAAGTACAGCTGTCACATCTCAATTTTTGCTTGCATTTAATAAATGTAAAGTTATTTAAAAAAAATAATGGAAAATGGAATTTACCAAATTGATTTGACATAAATTTGAGATTTCAATGTCATTTGAAATGTATCTATATTCATATGATGGAATATGCAAGATGAATGATGTGTTATGAAATGGAATCATTTTGTTTCAAGCATTGTGATGAGACTAGTTTATGGTCTAGTTTTGGGTAGAATTTATGGTTTATTTGTTGAAGATATCATGGACCTTGATGTTAAGTTTTGATACTTTCTATGATATTTCCTTAGAACTATTGACATTGGGCTTGATCTTATTTTTGCAAATCTTTAATGACATTGGCATGTTATATGGACTATCTATATTAATTTTGCATGTAGTTAATGAATGTTCTTTAAGGTAGTTATAGATGTGCAATTATTGTGTGTGCTAACATTGCCATGCAGATATAATTTGAAGATACTAAATTAAGAAAGACACCGCTAGCTAGGCATGCACCATAACGTCCAGCAAGGGAATCATTCAAAGGTCAAAGGAGGTCGACCGTAGGAGATTCCCCATGCAAATCAAATGTAACTGCCTTGTAGTGGACTTTAACGTTCTTGAGCAATATTGGTGTTACTATTGTGCTAAATCTGCGGACACGTCTAACCAGATTCCATGCGCGCGTAACCACCTCTCCATTTTCTCTGCTTTCCCTAAATTGGTTTCCTCCCAATTCATGGAGTTGAACACCTTTCTTAGATGGTAGTATAAATAAGGATCAGATGCCCCTTTTTAGGAGGTTGCGGGATCTAATATTGTACTTGCATTCTTAGTTTTCAGTGATACAGTTATGCTACTCTTTTGTACTCATGTTTCCTGATGAATAAAATAAAGTTTTGAGTTTGAGCATCTGAGTTTTTGTTAGTAGTAGAGGATACTCATCCAAGGGGGCCCACATGGTGAGAAATTTGTCCTTTAGCTTAGTTAGCCTAGTTGTTACTTTTTGTTCAGTAATTAGTTAAGAATCTGGTGCTGACTGTTCCTGCAGCGAAAGCAGACATAGTAGTTTTCTATTTGTTGTTCAGATTTTCATTTATGTCATGCATTTCAAACTTAGTATGGTTGTTGGTTGATGTTTAGCATTTATGTTATTCCTTTCCAAGCAATTTACTTTTAGTATTGCATCTTTCTTAGTTGTAGAATGAAAATGGCTACTTTGAGTTCCTAGTGCACATATTGTGCTGACTCATTTCAAGTTCACGTCCCTAGGTTGACAAGTTAAATGCACCTTCATGATGATTGAATGACTATTTAGTTTAGATGTACAATCTATGAATCATAGTTGTAAGAGCTTAGTTGCTAAATCATTGTAGGAGGCCAACATTTTTGGCGCCATTATCGAGGATGGTGTCAAACTAGGGAGTTCTTTGGAGTCACTAGTAGTTTCTCTTGTTGTAGTGTTTCTGAAAGTTTTTCTTAGTATACCCTCATTTAGGAAGTAATGCCCCCCCTTATTCTTTACCAGTTCTTTGTGTGAGATGGCTGATAATGAGTTGATACCGCATGCATAGAAGAAGGAGAAAGGGTGCTTATGGGAGATTCCTTCCTAACAATCCTAATCCATTCCAGCAAATTGAATATCAAAACCTTCCAAGAGAAGAAGAAGAAGAAGATCCACACCCCTTTGCTGATGCATTTCCTAATCTGACTAGCTCTGAAGTCTCCTCTAAAGACCAAAATCATCTTGAGAATCCCTTTGCTTTGGAACTACATCAAGCAGGCATGGGTGATGTAAATAGAAACATACCTAACCAACCAGCTTTTCCTTTCCCCATTGTCCATCAGAATGAAGTTGACAACATAAAAAATATCCCTGCTTCAGCACTCCCCAAGTTTTATGGACTTGTCACAGAAGATCTAGATACCTTCTTGTTTAAGTTTGACATACTTTGCAGGAGTTATGACTATACCAATGATGCCCATAGGCTTAAGCTATTTCCAGCCACTCTGAAAGAAGTTACATTAAGATGGTTCATGAGCCTAGGCAGAGATACTATGGAAACTTGGGAGGACATGAAGACAAAATTGCTTGAGAAATACAAGGAGTATTGCAGGGGTAGTGACATGAGAGGAGGTGACATTTTTAGGATGCAACAAAAGGAAGATGAGAGCCTAGAGGATTATATTGCAAGGTTTCTATTATGCCTACAAAAATCTCCACACCATACACTTAATGAAGGCTCACAAAAGTTTATTTTCCTGAGAGGAATCAATGATAGCTGCACTAATGCCTTGGACCTAATGGAAGGAGGAGATATCTCCCAAGTTCCTTGGGAGGATATCAATAAAATATGCCAAAACTACTCTAGGGAAGCCTCAAAGAAAAGGAGAGCTTACTAATCTTCCATGGGTAAGTCAACTACCGGTGGAGTTTCAAGAATGAAGATTACTCATTTGCTGGCAGACTTCAAGTAAGATATTATAAACAATATAGCTACTCAACTAGATACACTTCAAGCCAAGAAGAAGCAAAAGGAGGTAGAGGCAATGTTGGTAGAGTATTGCCCCCATTGCAGACAAAAGAAGAAGGAATGTAGATGCAAGATGGTAGCCAATAATGAAGGAAAGCAGATTGCACCTGATTTCAAGCCAATTCAAATTGAAGAAGATCAAGTCTACTATGTTGCACAAAGGAGGCCTTGGGCTCCAAGACAAGGTATGCCACTAGATCCACTCTCTTATGTTGGGCCATATTTCAATTCCTATTCATCTGGTAACCAATGGAAGCCCCCATATCCATCCAACTATGGAGGATAACCACCACAACCCTGGGGCAACCCTCCAAATGCTTGGCCCAATCATCAAAAATATCCACCCCAATGACAACAACCTCAGGGGAATTGGCAGCAATTTCAAGGGCATTGGCAACCACCTCCAGGAAATTGGCAGCAAACAAATCAAAGGAGGGGAAGACAGCAATGGCCTACCCAGACAACCAGTTACATGCAGTCACCTTCTCAGCCCCAGCAACCTGCTATAATGCCTCCACCTACTAATTCAAGATAAAATGCACATAAACCTACTCACCTACTAGCTCAATGCACACCCAATCCAAATAACAAACCACAACAATAGCCTATATACTCTGCTAATTCAAATCAATTCCTTTCATATGTTGTGAGTGTAAGTTGACATCCACTTGCATTCAGGAACTACTTTACCAGCCCCTTCCAAACCCATTGTCACTGAGATTCCCATGGAAGAGGAGGAGGAACCTTTGAATGATCCCATTTAGCCAAGTGCACTTAAAAATCCTTAACCAGTCCAAGTCAAGCAGACTGAACAAGAACCACCATTTCCTCAGAGATTGGAAGTTGCCAAGAAGAAGGAAGAAAAAGAGGACACAACCTTTGATATCTTGGATCAGCTGAAGCATATATGTATCTAGATACCTCTATTTCAAGCCATAAAGGATGTCCAAATATATGGAAAGCCAATCAAAGAAGCATGCCTCACGAATCCAAGCAGGAAGAAGAAAGACCCCACTATGATTCATGTGGTGGGACAGCTAGCTGACATCATGCTTGGAAAAGTGACTATCCCCAAGTATAATGGCCTATGTAGTCTTGTGGTAGCAGTTGTTATAAATGGGATTCAAATAAAGAATGATTTGATTTATTTAGGGGAAACAATAAATGTAATTACCAAGGACATCCTACTACAACTAAATGTTGCAAGCATGAGATCTACTCCTATTGTCCTACAGCTTGTTGATAGTTCTACTGTTAAGCCTGATGGTATGGTGGAGGATCTTGTGGTGATTCTAGACTTTTGGGAGTACCCAATAGACTTCATGATTCTTTCTCCTAAAGCTACACTAGGCAGGTATCCCATTATTCTTGGAAGGCCATGGTTAGTAACTACATATGCATATATTGGATGTCGGTGAGGAGACATGACCATTTTTTATGGGAAGAGTACCAAAATTTTTGTTATTTATCCTCTTGCTTAGCCATCCCATGACAAGGATAATTTCGTGTGGCCACATGTTGGTGAAGAGGCTGAGGAAGTTAATTATGTGGTGCAGCTTATGATGTTAGGTAGAAGCTCCTTCATGTAGCTTCAAGACGAAGATGAAGTATTGGTTAACATCATTCAGAAACATTGTGAAGTGGAGGAAGCATCATCTTCTCATTCTGCTACTCCAGTCAAGACACTTCTATTTGTTCTTCCTACAGCTATTGTTCCTTCAAACGTTCTTCTTGCAACCACTATTCCTGTAGATAGACTTCCTACAGCAACAGGTATGTCCCATACATTGTTTCCATATGAACTCAAGGTACCATGTGTTAATGAAGCAATTATGATAGAGTCAACTACACAAGTACATGTGTCAGAAGGAAAGTATCTAAATGTTAACAACAAACTGAGTGAGGAACAACAATTGTTATTGGAAAATTATTGAGGACCCATCAACATGCATTTGCATGGGACTATCGTGAGATGAAGGGATTGGATCCTAAGCTTTGCACTCACAGAATTTACATCAGAGATGATTGCACCCCAGTGAGGCAGCCACAAAGAAGAATTAACCCTGCACTGAGAGAAATTGTAAAAGGAGAACTGCAGAAGTTGCTAGATGTAGGATTTATCTACCCCATTTCATATAGCCAGTGGGTGTCTACATTAGTGATTGTGCCTAAAAAAGTAGGGAAATGGTGAGTTTTTGTTGATTATAGAGAACTTAATGCTACTACCCAAAAGGACCATTTTCCCTTTCTTTTCATAGATCAAGTTTTGGACTCACTTGCAGGAAAGCAATGCTTTTCTTTCCTAGATGGATTCAGTGGCTACAACCAGATCCAAATTGCACTAGAAAACCAGGAAAAGACCACTTTTACCAGTCCATGGGGGACCTATGCCTACTCGGTACTCTCATTTGGCTTATGCAATGCACATGCAACTTTTCAAAGGGAAGTCATTAGCATATTTTTAGATATTTCTCATGATTGCATGGAAATTTATATGGATGATTTCACCACCTATGGTGTTGATTTCAATGAAGCATTGGAGAATCTTAGGAAATTCCTACAGAGATGTGAAGATCACAATCTCTCTGTAAACAGTGAAAAGTGCTTCGTGATGATGCAGGAAGGTGTAGTTCTTGGACACTACATCTCTCACAAAGGAATTCAAGTAGATCCTACAAAGATTGAGGTAATCACAAATCTTCCCACACCTGTAAAATAGAAGGATGTTAGGAGTTTCTTGGGCCATGCAGGCTATTATAGGTGGTTCATCAAGGATTTTAGAAAAATAGCATTATCATTGTATACTCTCCTCACTAAAGATGCTGAGTTCCAGTGGACTGAAGATTGTGACAAGGCATTTTCTAATTTGAAGGTAGCCTTGACTCGTGCTCCTGTACTCAAAGGACCTAATTGGGAGCTTCCTCTCCACATCCATACAGATGCATCAGATTATTCCATAGGAGCAGTCTTAGGACATAAAGAATGAGCTATTGAAAATTCCATTTATTTTGTCAGCAAAAATTTGCAAGGAGTTGAATTCAACTATATAGGGACAAAGAAAGAAATGCTAGCAGTGTTTTATGCCCTAAACAAATTCAAGCACTACATAATAGGCTATCAAATCTTTGTGCACGCTGATCATTCAACCATTAGATATCTCATGAATAAACCTTTGATCACAGGTAGGCTTGCAAGATGGTTATTGTTGATGCAATAGTTTGACATAACCATTGTGGATAAACCAAGGAAGGCCTATGTTGCAGATTTTCTTTCAAGGTTGACTACATCAGAAGATAATCAAGCCATAGATGACTCTTTTCCTAATGAGAATATATTCTCCATTAGTTTACAAACACCCTGGTATGCTGACATAGCTAACTATCTAGTCACAAGTAGAGTTTCACCTCACTTCTCCCCAAAAGAGAGAAGGGAACTCATTGAAAAATCTTTTCCTTTCTCATGGATTGGTGGATGTTTGTTTTACACTAGACCAAACCATGTCATGAGGAGATGTGTGAGAGAAGATGAGACATATGAAATTTTGCATGCATGCCACAATGAACCATGTGGAGGACATTTCGCAGCCAAGAGGACAACAATGAAGATTTTGAACACGGGATATTATTGGCCAACACTCCACAAGGATGTAGGAAGGTATACCAGAAAATGTGATAGATGTCAAAGAGTGGGAAAACCAACTAGATCTGATGAGATGCCACTTTTCCCTCAAGTAGTAATCACTCCCTTTCACAAGTGGGGATTGTATTTTGTAGGACCCATTGACCCTCCATCAAATGGTAAGTCTTATATCCTGGTATGCACTGATTATGTAACTAAATGGGTAGAAGTTAAGGCCATGAAACATGCAAGAGATAAAAAGGTTGTAGAATTTCTTTATGAGGGTATTTTCACAAGGTATGGAGTTCCAAGAGAGATAGTGACTGATCAAGGGACTCAATTCACATCAACCCTTGTTGTAACACTAGTTAATGAGTACAACATAAGACATGGTAAGTCTACTCCTTATCAACCATAGGCCAATGGTCAAGTTGAGGTGACCAATAGAGAAATTAAAGCTATTTTGACCAAAACAATAGCTATCCATAGAAAGGACTAGGAAAACAAATTACCAGAAGTTGTTTGGGCCTACAAAACTACTTGGAAAACAACTACAAGTTACATTTGAATTGTTGTATGGAAATACAACCATGATGCCCATTGAATTTGAACATAAGACTCTTAGGAATGCAATCGATTTGGGGATGGATATCTCTAAGATACAGAGAGAAAGAATATTGTAGTAGAATGCTTTGGATGAGATGAGGAGAGTAGCCTTGCATCACACTAAGGTAGTGCAGAATTAGAGAATCAGGTGGCATGATAAATTTATCAAGGACAAGAAATTCCAACCAAGATAGTGGGCATTGCTTTATGATTCCAGATATCAGGACAATACTGGAAAATTACAAAACAAGGTGGCTAGGACCATATGAGGTTGCTGAAGTATTCCCTAATGTTGTTGTTCATCTCACTACTATTGATCCAATCAGATTTAAGTTACTTGTAAATGGTCATCGCCTCAGATTATATCACAATCCGGCTTCCAAGGAGAAGTTCATGCAGCAATTCACTCAACATGTTGCACTCGAGCTTCTTGTAACCGAAGGAAGTGGACCTAGTGTCCTTCCTTCTGGCTAATTAAGGTATGTACTTGTCATAATAAAGACTTCCACTTCTGTGGGAGTCCATTTCTTAGCCTATCCACCCATCCGCCCATCCATTTCCACCTTTCTCTCTCTTCCATCACATCACTTCATTCCACTCCACCTCATTCCACCTCATTTTCATTAATTGCTCAACTTATTTCCTAAAAAGGAGAATGGTACTTTCTCACAATCTTTGCAACAAATCTTCCACACATTCAGGTATGTGCGCATTAATTGCTATATCTTAATTGTCTTTTAGTGCATTCATTTAATTGTTGTACATTAATATGGAAGTTTACCATAGCATGCCATTATTCCCTACCCCTGTCAAATCATCATTCCGCGTGTGAGGAAACATGCCCAAATTTAGGTTGGGGGGAGGAAAAAGATGTCAATATTTTTCCCACGTGTCAGTCAATGCTAGTCTATGTCAACAAAATTTAAATTAAGCCGAATTGAAATCTAAGTGAGATGATGGATCACATGTGTGAAGTGACACCAACTACCGCTACCATTTCTCCCCATCATAGCTTTCCTTTATTATTCCTTCCTTGCTATTATTAACCCTATCATAATCTCAAGTTGCAAAAAAAAGGTAAAAGGGGAAAATTTTGTCGACATTGGCATTGGAAATTTAGCAAGTGTTGCAGGAAGGTGAATTTGGTTTTTAGACAAGAATTGCAGGGAGAAAATAGTACAGTGATTGTTTCACTATAAACAATGGGAGGTGGGTTAATTAGAAATGAACCCACAGTGCATGATGTATTATTGTAGGATGCACCCTACCTAGCTAAATTCAGAAATTGTGGCTAGTTAGATTATTTCATGAAGTTGGATGGTTTTGATGAGGGCATTGCACTAGAATTCACCCAGACATTGTCTGAAGGGAAAGTCGCGGTAAAAGGGTTGGAAGTATTGGCTACCGAAGAAAGGATTGTAGAAGTTATAAGGTTACCTACCGATGGTGAAGATTACCCTATTTCTAGAGATGTCGGGTCATCTAGGGCTGAATTTACAAAATCAAGCAACTCTGCATTGAGCATAGATAAACAAGGGACGAAGAGAATGTCTTTGTCTGAACCATGGAATCAAATAGTTGTTTATGTCATAAAATATATCACTTGTGAAGGTCACCAGTCGAATCTGCATTTCATGCACTTCAAGCTTTTGAATCACATGAGGCATGGGAGGAGGATGAATGTGTCAAACGTGCTATGCAACCTTCTTTCAATCATGGAAGCTGAGAATCAGAAAAGTAGGGACAATTCCATTTCCCACCATTGTTTGATTAAATTGCTTGTTGAGAAGTCTTTACATGATGTATCTGGAATGACCTGGGAAGAATTCTTAAAAATTGATCGAATTAGACCTGAGCACTTGCAACCTAGGGTTTTACCTCAACCCCCTAGGTCTAGTAGGAGATTGAGCATAGTTGAAGCCACTCTCGGTGCTTCAACCTCTAGCACAGGCCCTAGTGCAAACCCTCCTGCAACAGAAGAAACCATAGAAATTATCTCTTTTGGGATGGAGCACTCAGTCAAAGAAAGTTCTCCCCCATATTCTAATGATGATATTCCACTTGGCATCCTAATGAAAACTAAGGAATAGAAAAGAGAGGTAGAATTGAGAAAAGGAAAAGCCAAGAAGCAGTCAGTGGAAAAAGAAATACCAAGCTCTAGGAAGCGGAAGGCTGACACTATTCATCCTACAGCCAAAGAAAAAAATGAGAGACCTCCCAGAAAATCAAGACCTGCCATACCAGCCTTTGGTACACCTCCACAGGAAAGCCCTAAGTCTAGAGAAGTATCACAGGAGGACATAGAAGCTCCAATGGGGTAGGTGAATGTCGAGAAAGAGGATGTATTTAAGACGGATACAAACATAACATTGGCAGACCTTGTTGACATTGCAAAACAAGTGGAGAATCAAGGGTATGAGGAAAATCAGGTTTTTCTATAGGAAGAGATCCTAGAGCAAGATTTCCTGCAGCAACAACAAAAACAAGAACAATTAGTACCCCTGCAGCCTGAATTAATGGGACAACCTGAATCCTTGTAGTTAGTACTATATGGAGAGCAAGCATGAGTGCTAGGGAAAATACTGATTTCTCAATGCACATGGTAGCTATGCATTTATGGAAAGAAATTCAAAGAAGAGAAGAAGAATGGAAGGAGGAGAAGCGCATATTGAAGAAGGAAATTCAAAAGAAAGATGAGGAGATTGAAGACAAGGATGCAGAAATTGCCACATTGAAGAAAAACGTGGATGATATGGCAGCCTTAGTACCACAACTTTTAGAGTGTAGGGCCCCTCCAAGGGTCTATTCTCTGCACTTGAAGGATAAATATCTTTCTTTTAAGCTGGGAAGAATTGTCTCAGGTTTGAACCCTTTTATTGAGACCCCTGTTGATTTTTTCAATGCTTATCGAATTGCTTCCCCTGAAATGAAGAATTTGTTGTGTGATTTTTATTTGCATAATTATGCTATGACTCAAGACCATGATTGGAACCCACTGTTGTATGTTGGAGATGTCCAATTAAGGGCATTTATGTCTTGGGTACAAAATGAGATTATTTGGGGACAACAACATGGAGCTTATAAGCAATTGGAGTCCAACATCCCTCTACCCCTTAGGGTTGAATCAAGGAACCCAAGGGACATTTACAGGGAATGGAATAGAATGTTTTTCAGACCTAGCTATGGTAATAGGATTATTCCTTGGATAGAAGCAATATACAGTGAGTATGAGGTAAAGGAAAAAGAAAAAGAGGAAACCATGAAGAGATACCTCTCACAAAGATGGAACAACCTAAATAATGAGCTAAAATAAGCTAAGCCTCATTCCATCCAGAACTATGTTGCAACACTTAAGAGAATTGACAAATATGTACAGGTTGGAAGAACAAAGGGACGATTTTGGCTTCCTCTGACTTTTCAGCCACCCCTTTTGATGTGGCTCATACCAAATTTTAGATTTTACAATTATGATATTGTTGTAGAGAGACACAAATGAAGCATATTGACAGATTGGGAGGATTCTATTGGGACCCTGATTCACAAACAACAAACACTGATGTAGTGAAATTGTCAGTTGCAAATTTTAGAGCATTGACCAAGAAAAAGAACAACCCTTCCCCTGCTAGAGGACCAACAAGACCTTAGGTTGGGGGGAGTGATGAGCCTAGTTTTTGGTCTAGTTTTGGGTAGAATTTATGGTTTATTTGTTGAAGATATCATGGACACTAATGTTAAGTGTTGATACTTTTTATGATATTTCCTCAGAACTATTGTCATTGGGATTGATCTTATTTCTGCAAATCTTTAATGACATTGGCATGTTATATGGACTATCTATATTAATTTTACATGTGGTTAATGAATGTTCTTTAAGGTAGTTATAGATGTGCAATTATTGTGTGTGCTAACATTGCCATGAAGATATAATTTGAAGATACTAAATTGAGAAAGACACTACCAGCTTGGCATGCACTATAATGTCCAGCAAGGGAATCATTCAAAGGCCAAAGGAGGTTGACAGTAGGAGATTCCCCATGAAAATCGAATGTAACCAACTTGTAGTGGACTTTAATGCTATTGAGAAATATTGGCATTACTACTGTACCAAATCTGGGACACATCTAACCAAATTCCATATGCGCGTAATTGCCTCTCCATTTTCTCTGCTTTCCCTAAATTGGCATCCTCCTAGTTCGTGGAGTTGACCTCCTTGCTTAAATGGTAGATGCTCCTTTTTAAGAGGTTGCACAATCTAATATTGTACTTGCATTCTTAGTTTTCAGTGATAAAGTTATGCTACTCTTTTGTACTCATGTTTCTTGATGAATAAAATAAAGTTATGAGTTCGAGCATCTGAGTTTTTGTTAGTAGTAGAGGATACTCATCCAAGGGGACCCACTGAGTGAGCAATCCATCCTTTAGCTTAGTTAGCCTGGTTGTTACTCTATGTTCAGTAATTAGTTAAGAATCTAGTGTTGACAATTCCTGCAGCCACTAGAATTCCATTCTATGACTGTTCCTGCAGCCAAAGCATACATAGTAGTATTTTGTTTGTTGTTCATATTTTCATTTTTGTCATGAATTTCAAGCTTAGTATGGTTGTTAGTTGATGTTCAACATTTATGTTATTCCTTTCCAAACAATTTACTTTCAATATTGTATCTTTCTTAGTTGTAGAATGAAAATGGCTACTTTGAGTTCCTAGTGCACATACTGTGCTGACCCATTTCAAGTTCACGTCCCTGGGTTGACAAGTTAAATGCACCTTCATGATGATTGAATGGCTATTCAGTTTAGATGTCCAATCTTTGAATCACAACTGTAAGAGCTTAGTTGTTAAATCATTATAGGAGGCCAACACATTGGTTATCAGTTACTGATGAGAACTTTGAAAGTGCAAGTGTCTGAATGCAGGAATAGGTCAAAGACAAGAACATGGTTGAGGTAGGAATATTTAGCTGGAAGACAACGATGAGATTGATGGAATCTAGAACATGCACAAACCACTGCAATTCATGACTTTTTCATTGAAAATTCCAATATGGTTGAAATTACTCTTTATGTGAAATGGATTGATGAGGAAACAAGTATGCTTGTGGAAAACTGATTAATTATTTTACTTATCTATCGATTTTATTTGATGATTTTTCTTTGAAAAAGAAAAGAATAAATAAATAAATGGAGTGTTCTTACTTGTATAAATGCACATATTCCATAAACTTTACTTCAAGAGGATGGATTGAATAAAGTAATATGTATTATACAAATATATATAGGTGTATATATATAAACATATAAACACACACACACACACGCACACACACACACACACACACACACACACACACACACACATATATCTGAGTGAAAGAATATGTTGTTCTTGTAAGGAAATGAAAAATATCAAAGATGATACTCATTTGAATTCAAAGTTTAAATTTAAAAACTAAAAAATCAATAGGTAGAGGCCTCCCATGATTTCCAAATCAAAAAGAAAATTTGAATGGAAGAGTGGGGGGCGGCTACCATAATGAACATGCCAATTTGGTAGAATGCAAGAGTTAAGACATGTAAAACAAAGAAGGGGAGATTTAGGTTCTTTTTTGTCTGATTTTTTTCAAAAAAGTAGGAAAAAGTTTGGGGAAAAGTAGCAGGGAAAGGAATAAAATCCAAACCCTTAGTTTACAAGATTCACCACCTCTAGGCTCGATCGCTTAGTACTAGAGTAAGAGATAAATCTAAGTCAATTTTAGAATGTTTCCATTGTTTGGCAATGTGTTTATCTGTGAAGTTGATTTCCCTAAATCTGTATTATCAATATCAATAGAATGGAAAGATAGTTTCTTGTATTTTTCTTTGCATTCAAATTATGTCCACAGTGAGCAACATGAAGGGCGAGCCTTATCAATATCAACCCCTCTCATTCAATCTAGGTGGATTTTTTTTCGATCCTTCTGGTGTCTTGGCCATCACCATTATGGTTGGCTTTAAACCTTTCTTAAGCTCTATTCATAATCAGCGGAGGCATGGGCAATATTAACCCCACATGAAATACATGAGAGAAGGGTCAATAATTAAACCCTGTCAAAAGCTTTGAAGCCATCTAATGGTTTCATGATGCTAATGGCATCATCTGGTTTTATTTATGGATCTGAGTGATACCAACCCATGAATGATTCATTCATTCAATCCTTGTTGTATTTATTTCTTATAACATGATGTTGGGCTTGCAATGGTTCTTATGTGCTTGTTGTATAGGAGTGAATTTGTACCCCTTACGCAAATTCCCCTTTTACACTTCCTCACCTTAGAAAACTAAAACTGAAGGTGAAATTCCACATCAACTAGCTGCCTTAGTTCCACTTGGAATCTGTCTTTTATGTCGGTAGGAGAATATTTTTCAGGGATGCCTATGTGACGCGGAGATGTCCACATGACATGTTGACGTCCCTAACAGATTCCTACATCTGAAGTTGGTAGAGGCACTACACTCCCTATTGGAAATGAATTGTAACGCCCCTCTTTGACCAACTGACTCGAAAATAACTTATTCTTGCTCATTCTTCCTTCAAATTGATCCATTCTCATTCCATTTCACCCTCTAAGCATTCTAACAATCACTTCTTCCATTCTCATCCTTCATTTCACTCTCAAGCAACACTTTGGCACTTTATATCAACAACAACAACACTCCATCAACTCCATAGAGCAAGTGTGGAACAAGCCATTGCAACAAGGGCTTGAGGTTTTCGACACCTCCCTTCATCACAGTTGAGGCTATGATGATTGTTCAAGTTCTCTTTCTCCATCATTAGCTAGTGAGCTTTTGGTGGAGGTGGTAACGTTTTCACTCCTCTCCTCTATGATTTTGTTGAGTAGCACTTTACATTTCTCTATTGTTGCTATCTTGGTTTTCTGTGGAGGTGGAAACACCAAAACGAGGGTTTGACTGAGGCAAGCCTCTATACAACCCTCAACAATTTTCCCTCTTTCTTGTGTGTAGGTGGACATGCATTTGGAGCTAGCTAGCGAACATGCTCTTTTGTGAGATTATCTTCGTCACCTTAGCTTTAATATATTTTCTTTATCATATTCGTTTGTATCTTTCCTATTTCATAGTTTTGTTTTGTTCCCCTAAGAAATAACTAGCTAGACTGTCAGCTTGTTTTCTGGCAGTTTGTACTGTGTTTTTGGTCCTCTGTTTGTATGGACACTAGTGCACCTGAGAGATTCCAATGTGTTGTGTTTTCCTCCTAAAACTGTGCTTTCATCCTTGAGAAGAGAGCTACTTGAGGTACAATGTTGACCCTGAAAATCAGCTTGCCTAGCCCTATTCTAGATTTTGGGTCTGTAGAGTGATTGAAGGACCTTATAGTCCTCATCATTCTCATCCCCCATTTCAAGACACCCCTTTAGAGTGAGGTAAGTTAGGGAAGCCTTATACTATTGGCTCTCTATGACCTGGGGCCTTGAACGTGGTTGGTCCCTCTTTCATACATTGTTGGTGAACCTGACATGAACCAATGTCTGCTCATTCATTGGTGCTAAGGCTTTTTCCTTGTACCTTGTGATTGTTGTTCCCCTTAGTGTTGTGAAGGTTTATGAGCATCACAACCCAGTCCACAACCTTCGGGTATATTGTTAGGAGAAGTATATGACACCTTTTGATGGAGAGGACGAAGGTCACTACTGGTTTCTCTACAGGCCTTTTTTCCAGGTCCACCATTGGTCTTTCCGCGCAACAACAATTGTCGAGGGGCGAGATAGGGATCTCTGATGAGACACACCACATCCCCACTCCTCCTATGTCTCCTACACCATCCCCGATGGATGAGTAAGAGGTCATTCACATTCCTTCAGAATATATTTCTACTATTAGCAAGGGACTAGGTGACTTAGAGAATCACTTCGAAAAGGACACGAAGATGGTCAGAGCCACTAGGGTTATCATCAAAATAAATTACATGGTTGGAAAAGATCGAACTAGCATAGAACTCCTGGCTAGTCTCTCTAGTCTAACAGAAGCATTTGTTCCTCCAAACAATCCTAACATTGTACAAGGGGCTACTTTTGAAGATCATGAGAGACAACTTGGAATGTTGATGCCTCACACATCTGTTTACATGGCTGATGTCATACCCTCAATTAGCATCCCCTCTACCTTCGAGAGATCTGAAACTATCAAAATGAATAGGATCCCTTGGGTTTCAGCTTCACCCCTCCTATCACCTCTAGCAATGGAGGTTTTGGTGGCATGAGTGGTGGAGGCTTTGGCAACAGCAGTGGCTTTGGTAGTGAAAGCAGTGCTACAGACATGGTTCCAGTGGAGGCCATGGTGCTAGCTTTGGAAGCAGAGGTGGCTCTGGTGGAGCCAATATTGGTGGTGGTTGCACTGGTAGTGGTTCTGACGATGGTCACACCGATGGTTCTAGTGGTGGCTCTGATGATGGTTCTAGAGGAGGTTCCTCTGGTCCTATTTCTTCTAATGACCCTATTTGAACACTCTTATTTAGAATATGGGTAAGATGCAGAGCCAGTTGATGAGTCTCTTCCAAGCCTCTACCCATCCTATCTTTCAACCCTTCTTCTGGCATAGCCCATTGTCAGTCACAATTTTGAATACTCCCTTCCCTCAAGGAATGGAGATTCCTAAATTTGAGAAATATGGAGAAAAAGAAGACCCACCACTTTAATGCCATGTGCAAATATTTCTTTCATCACGACACGTTGATGGAAAAACTATTCCCTCGATCTCTCAAGGATACAGCGCTTAAACGGTACTGTTCCTTCCCCGATAATTCCATTTTCTCATTTGACCAACTTGTAAACCAATTCCTATGACAATTCCAAGCAAACATCAGGTCGAAGATGACCTTTTTGGATCTCATTCGATGCAAACAAGGTGATAATGAAATGATTACTGCCTTCATCACGTGGTATCAAGCACTCTTCTCACAAATCTCATATTTGTTGCCCGATGCTAACATGCAGAAGGTGTTCATAGGGAACTTGCAAAGGCCTTGGTAGAAAAAATTTTCCCTTATGAAATACCCTTCTTTAGCGCATTTGTGTGCAGACCTATGAGAGTATCAATAGATGGTAGTTCAATTCGGGGGATCCTCCTCGTGCTCCCATTCGGAAGGAAATTCCATTGTATCGATCTCTGGGAAAGGTAAGGCTATTGCGAATGTAGTAGCCATTGTGGATGACAACGGCCTCAGATGCAACCAAAAGTTCACAAAGTAAAATCTTATTCTTTCATCTTGCAAAATTTGTTAAAGGATAAGATCATAACCTTGCAGAACCCTATACCTCTTAAGGAACCTTACCCTAGCTAGTATGATGCAAATACCTACTATCAATACCATCAGGTTAACGAACGTGATACTGAACATTTTATGTGCCTGCATCATGAGATATAGGACCACATCGATGACGGTACTATTTGTCTTGATGGAAGCAAAAAAAATACAAATAAATCAGTGGTGAAAGTGAATAGTGAATTGCAGATATACACAGACCCATTTTCATCACATTCTGCCAACATGATTATACATCCCACTGACTCTAACACTCAACCCGAGGCTTATGTTAACATGGTAACTGTTACTCCTACCACACAACCTACGTCTGGATCCTTAGATGTGACATTCATGTCACATGAATTACCCTTAAATAACAAGCCCTCTCCCCTCTACATTCTTGCTCAACTCAATGGAAACATTGTGATAGGAGTCTTATTAGACCCCTCAAGTCGAGTGAATGTTATTACAAAAGAGACGTTGTGGCTTAATACATAGAAAATAGTACGAAGAAACAAAATCTTTCGTTTGTACACATGATGGTCTTTTTCTGAAACCATACGGCTCAATAACTTTGTCCATCCTAGTTGGACCTAGGGTTGTTGACATGGTTTTCAATGTCATTCCGGAATCAAATTTGTTTAAGATGAAGCTAAGTATACCCTGGCCAGCTTCCATGAATGGAATTTCCTCTGTTATTGATAAATGTCTAAAGTTCTCCCATGAAGGTTTCCTGCATGTAGTGTATGACACTAGATACCAGCCTTTGGTGTCCTGTGGGGGATATTCATTAAAGCATTTTTTTCTTGCCCTGATTGGTTCACTTCCTCCAATAATGGACCTACTTTACAAGAACTACGTGAAGTATAAGACTGGGCACAAGCGACAACCAAAATTGGCTCTTCTTGTAGCACAACAACCAGTTGTCTTCTCTTCTTGAAAAGGAAAGGAGACACTTGCCTCCTCTCAAGATAATTCATCTACTCCCCTTTCTTGGGAGGAGTATTGGATGAGAAAGCCTAGCCTTTACTCGTTAAGTCCGATGATACCTCCTTGGCATAGACCCAAGATTAGGATATTGGATCTCCCTACTTAGCCCCCCATGCCTTGGTATTATTTGTACGACAGAAAGAAAGGTTCCCAAAGGGAATTCTCTTTGCGGCTCCTACCACTTCTTCTCCCAAAGCATTAAAGGGAACAGGTCTGCTTTTGAGGCATTTGAGCTGACTCCCCCTAATGTTTCCCAACCTACTCAAGTCCTACTTCGATTCAGGAGTTTGTTCCTTCGACGGAAATAGTGGTAGTGGACACTCCAATGGCCAAGTAGGAGCCTTTTGTTCCTTCCCAGCCTTCAATCTCTAGTTTGAAGTCGCAGAAACTGCCTTGCGCACGAGCACAAGTGCTAGTGAAAGGATCTCGTAGCTGAGTAGGCCACCTTGTAGAAGAAGGAAGAGGAGATGATCGCCCCTTTATCAAGGCCTACTCTCACGTCATCCTCTCTCCTCCCCTCTGCTTCCATTCAAACTAGTTCATTCTCGCTTTCAACTTCTGCAGTGAGTACGAATGCGCTTGACCCCAAAAAGGTGTAGGTTTTCATTGCTCCTTCAGTGGATCCACCCTTGTTGATGTCCCTTCTGAATGTCCCTCCTTTCCCTAAACCTATAGATATGTTGAATACTTCAGTAGTAAATGTCACAATTTTCTCCTCCTCCTCTTCCTCCACACCTCTCGCTTTGTCTGTGGGATGTTCGCATCCCCTGATGAAGAAAAAGGTGGAGGGTAGTACTTCCAGCAATGAAGGACATAAGAGGATCCCACCTTCTCCGAAAGGTGGTCCCGCACTGACTTGTTCTATCCTACTGATGGAACCAATCCTAGCTTCCCCTAAGTTCGTCACCACTCCTAAATCATTTGGTGGTGAATCTCAAGTGCAACCTTCTCTGTATGTTGAAGTAAAACATGAGACTCCTATAAAGTGCATGTTTAACCCTTTGGACGAAGTTTCGGCCTTATTAGTGATCCTCACAAAATTGCTGACCTTAGCTCCACAAGAGTTTGGTGGGGAGGACTTTGCAGGGCCCTCTTCCTTAGCCCTTGTTGCGGGAGGGTCGGAAGCTCCTCCTCTTAACATTCCTCCACTGTAGGCCCATCCTCCTTCCCCCTATGATGATCTAGAATGGGAAGCAAATGACCTCTTGATTGATCAGTGTTAGGGGGAGGCCCCTTCTTTATCTTTAGAGTAGATGTTTGTGTGTTGTGATGTGTTCCCCCGTGATCATGCTATGTGTTCTTGGATGACCCTTCTCACCCTTGTTAGTGCTTGGATATAGCCATGGTTTTTGTGTTGTAAAATTTCTTCTATTTGCATCATCATTCTTCCATGTTTGTGATTGATTTTTGATAAATTGGGGATGATGTAAGGAATTAGGGGCATTTAGGCTTCCCTTCCATGTTGAACCAATTTTTTTATTTTTACTTTGTCTTCTTGTGCATTCTTCACATGCTCTGATATAGTAGGTGGTTGATGACAGTTCATTTTATATACTATTATTATACTTATATATATTTATGAGTAGTTCTGACCCCAAAATATCATGCTACCCTTGTGCCCTTTATGTCTTTCTCTTTTCCTCTTTCCTTTACCTTTCTCTATTCTTTTCTTGAGTTATCCCTTTCATGTGTGACAATGCCACTTCAATAACATTTCAATTTTTAGAGAATGCATTCATTGCCAATGAATCTTTTCTCAAAAATCTTCACAAATATATTTTCAAGGAATCGCATTCTCAACATGGAACCCTAACGGAACGTGTTTCCTTCATCATGGTTTCATAAAGAAATAAATTGAGAACCTTTCCTTCGAGCTGGGAGCATCCTTGACCTTCCCCTCATGTGGGGCCATTTTCTTCCTTTTGAATTCCTTGATGAAGTAAACATCTTTCAAAAGGATTCCTCAGTGATGAATTAATTCGAGAAAGAAACATCTCTTCCGTACTTTCGAACAACGTGTCCCTTGAGTGGACCCCTTCTTTATGCCAGGTTCCCAAGGGACCCCTTTGAAATTTTTCTAACTTGTTGACTGTTTGCATAACTGTCCGCTTATTTTCCTGCATGGCCACTTTCTAACATATTCTATTTGTGGGTAGACATGTCACTTTACGGGTGTGCCTGTGAAGCCACCTTCCGACTCTACGAAGTCTGCTTTCTTTGGGTTTCCTCCATGTGAGAGATCTTGTGGGACATCTCCTTACAGGTCTGTGGGTCTATAAGGAACTTTTCTTGGTTTCCTCCATGTGAGATATATTGGGAGGCACCTCCTTATAAGTCTGCAGGTCTAGAAGGCACTTTTCTAGGTTTCCTTCATGAGAGAGATCTTGGGGGATGCCTCCTTGTAGGTTTGTGGGTCTGTAAGGAACTTTTTTGGGTTTCCTCCATGTCAGAGATCTTGGGGGATGCCTCCTTGCAAATTTGTGGGTCTGTAAGGCACATTTTTGGGTTTCCTTCATGTGAGAGATCTTGGAGGATACCTTCCTTGTAAGTATGCAGGTCTATAAGGTGCTTTTCTGGGTTTCCTTCATGTTGGAGATCTTGGGATACCTTCCTTGTAGGTCTGTGGGCCTATGAGGTGCTTACTTCTCGAGGCTTCCTTCATGTGAGAGATCTTAGGGGTTGCCTCCTTGCAGATCTGCAAGCCTATAAGTCACTTTCATTCTTTAGCTTCATAGTTTTGAGGGGCTATGAAGTCATTTTCCTACCCTGTTCTTTCGAGTTTTCCAGATTGTGGTCTGCTTCCTCAACGGTTTAGGTATAAATTTCTAACCCTATTCAGTCTCTGATCTACTTTACCGAAGCACCAATCAGTATTCGTGCTCGCTAAAGTGGGGGAAAAATGTATAGGAGTGAATTTTCACCCCTTACCAAAATTCCCCTTTTACAATTCCTCACCTTACAAAACCAATTTCGAAGGTAAAATTCTACATCAGATAGTTTCCTTCATTCCACTTGGCATTTTTCTTTTGCATTGGTAGGAGAATATTTGTTGGGGATTCCTACATGATGCACAGACATCTGCATGACACACTTATATCCCTGATAGATTCCTACATTTAAATTTGGCAGAGGTGTTACACTCCCTATTGGGAATGAATTGTAATGTCCCTCTTCGACCAACCGACCCGAAAATGCCTTATTATTGCTCATTCTTCCTTCAAATTAATCCATTCTCATTAAATTTCACCCTCTAAGCATTCTAGCAATCACTTCTTGCATTCTCAAGCATTCTCAGCCTTCACTTCACTCTCAAGCAACACTTTGGCACTTCATAGCAGCAACAACAATACTCCATCAACTTCGTAGAGCAAGTGCAAAACAAGCCATTGCAGTAGGGGCTTGAGGTTTGCAACACCTCCCTTCATCGTAGTTGAGGTTGTGGTGATTGTTCAAGCTCTCTTTCTCCATCATTGGCTAGTGAGCTCTTGGTGGAGGTGGTCATTTTTTCACTCCTCTCCTCTATGATTTGGTTGAGTAGCGCTTTACTGTTTTGTAGTGTTTATTGTGTTCTTTACTTTCTTTTCTCCTTTATCATACATTTCTCTATCATTGCTATCTTGGTTGTCCGTGGAGGTGGAAACACCAAATGGGAGTCTGACTAAGGCAGGCCCCTATACAGCCCCCAACAATTTTCCCTCTTTGGGGTGCAGGATCATGATGGGCCAAAAAGTGGTGATATGATGGGTATGTGTAGGGTATGTGGCTGGCAACCTTTTTTTTACCCAAATTGATGAAATGAAAAAGGGTTTTTAAAGGAGATTCTCAGCTTTCCACCAATATAAATTATGTTTTACTTTCAATTTAATAAATAATTATTATTCATTTTCTATTTGAATTATGACTAAAGTCCTGATTGATAGGTTGATTGAAAAATCTATAGCTTTCAAACGATATCACATTTTTGAATCAAACATGTGCCACATTCTATGCTTCACATACTATAGGATTAAAAAAAAAATCATGAAGTTTTGACCAAGTTAGGGTGGTCAGACATATGAGTTTTTATATTTTTTAAAAGTTGTAATAAAAAATTCATAATTAATTATTTACTTGGAAAAAAATTTAAAAAAAAATATGCATCACATCCAAACATGAATCCTCTACTTATATCTAAAATATTATCATTTTATTGTGGTTAGGGTGGTTAGACAAACACCTACTTCTTATTTTTTCCCTAAAATTTAAGTACTACTACATTGAAATTTCAAATTTTCACTGAATAGATTTTTTTTTAAAATAAACCTAATAGTTTAGAAACTACATTCAATTTGCTATAGATTCCATTCTTACATATTTTTGAAATAATATAGATAGCTTATTCAAAATTTTACGTCAGGTTCCCTAACTCTGATTTTTCTGAATTTTTCGCCACTTAAGGGCCTATTTTTTCCATGATGATCCTGTACATACCCCTTTCTTGTGTGTAGGTGGACGTACATTTGGAGCTAGCTTGGGAACAAGCTCTTTTGTGAGATTATTTTTGTCACCTTAGCTTTAATATATTTGCTTTATCATATTCGTTTGTATCTTTCCTATTTCATAGTTCTATGTTGTTCCCCTAAGAAATAACTACCTAGGTCATCAACTTGTTTCTTGGCATTCGTACTATGTTTTTGTTCCTTTGGCCATACGGGCACCAATGCACCTGAGAGACGCCAGTGCATCATGTTTCCATCCCAGAACAACGCTTTCGTCCTTGGGTAGAGAGCTACCTAAGATACAGTGGTGAACCTGAAAAATGGCTCGCCTAGCCCCATTTTGGATTCCAGGTATGTAGAGTGATTGAAGGACCTTATAGTCCTCATCATTCTCATCCCCCATTTCAAGACACCCCTTTAGAGTGAGGTAAGTTAGGGCAGCTTTCCGCTCTTGGCTCTCCATGACCTGGGGCCTTGAACATGGTTGGTCCCCCTCTCTTACACCTTTGATAAGACTCGATTCCATAAAGGAAGTAGATTGTACCATATGTAATTTGGGCCTTAATAGGCCAATGATGATAATCCATCATTTACACAAATGTATTTCTAGAAGAGAGTCGAACATTGTATATATATATATATAAATGTAAATATATATATATACACGTTTAGTTGAACCAAATAGTGCCATGTATATATGTATTTCATTGTTCCACATCATATTTTGATGAGGGTTGCAACGTCCAAACCCCAAACAAAACACAATAAAAAATAACAACACAAAAAATGCAAGATAGAAAACAACCCACTTTCAATTATTCTCTGATTCAGAAATTACAGAGATACAACCTCATGGGCTTGACTCATTACATCCAAATCAACTTTGAAAATAAATCTATTATTCAAAACCACAATCTACACTAATGGAGCCACCTGCTATAACCCCCACTTGACCCTTTTATTTTACCCAATAACCTCCCTAGAGTGTTCTAGAAAGTGTAACTTTCCCTTTTGTTTTGGCACCAAAAGTCCCACCGTTTGATTTCTTGCCTAGGAAGATATTTTAATGAAACTCACTTTTTAGTGTGGCAGCTTCTCGAGGCCATAAATTTTGACTCAGGTGTTCGATTTTCTATTATAATATATCGTTGGAAAGCTCTTGAAGAGATTTACAACATCAAGATTATTACATTTTTTTTCCACTTTTTGATATTTTTCAATGCTTCTAAGGTTTTCAAATTTGAATTTGAAGTCGAATTTGATATATAGTTCTAGATACTTTCAATTAATTGTTTAGATTAGGACCCCTTAAGCCATCCTCTTATCTACTCTTAATACATTCTCTTGTATCCCCTTAATTTTCTCTCTTAATTCCCCTTATGCCATTCTCTTAGGACCCCTTAAGCCATATCCTCGTATATCTACCCTTAATCCATCATCTTGCATCCCCTTAAGCCATCCTCTTAGGACTCCTTAATCCATATCCTCATATCTACCTTTAATTCATCTTCTTGCATCCCTTTAAGTCACTCTCTTAATTCCCCTTAAGCCATTCTCTTAGGACCCCTTAAGGCATCCTTGTATCTACCCTTAATCCATCCTCTTGCATCCCCTTAAGTCACTCTCTTAATTCCCCCTAAGTCATCCTCTTAGGACCCATTAAGCCATATCCTCTTATCTACCCTTAATCCATCATATTGCATCCCTTTAAGTCACTATCTTAACTCCCATTAAGTCATCCTCTTAGTACCCCTTAACCCATATCCTCATATATCTACCCTTAATCCATCCTCTAGCATCCCCTTAAGTCACTCTCTTAATTCCCCTTAAGCCATCCTCTTAGGACTCGTTAAGGAATATCCTCTTATCTACCCTTTATCCATCCTCTTACATCCCCTAGGCTTTAGAATAATAAATCTATATGGGTTGAGGGTTTAAAGTTCATCTTTTGGGCTTCAAATCCTAGGGTTAAGGGTTTAATATTCATGTCCTAGGGTTCATGAGATGCTTATAATAACAAATCTATATGGGTTAAGGGTTTACAGTTCATCTCCTAGGCTTTAGGTCCTATGGTTAAGGGTTTAGTGTTCATATTCTAGGGTTCATGAGATGCTTAGAATAAAAAATACATATGAGTTAAGGGTTTAGGGCTCATGTCCCAGGGTTTAAGTCCTATGGTTAAGGGTTTAATATTTGTATCCTAAGGTTCATGAGATGCTTGGAATAAAAAATCTATATGGGTTAAGGGTTTACGATTCATCTCCTAGGCTCTAGGTCCTATGGTTAAGGGTTTAGGGTTCATATCCTAGGGTATATGAGATTCTTAGAATAACAAATCTATATGGGTTAAGGGTTTAGGATTCATCTCCTAAGCTTTAGGTCCTATGGTTAAGGGTTTAGGGATCATATCCTAGGGTTCATGAGATGCTTACAATAAAAAATCTATATGGTTTAAGGGTTTAGGATTCATCTCCTAGGCTTTAGGCCCTAGGGTTAAGGGTTTAGGGTTCATATCCTAGGGTTCATGAGATTATTAGAATAACAAATCTATATGGGTTAAGGTTTTAGGATTCATCTCCTAGGCTTTAGGTCCTATGGTTAAGGGTTTAGAGTTCATATCCTAAGGTTCATGAGATGCTTAGAATAACTAATCTATATGGATTAAGGGTTTAGGATTCATCTCCTAGGCTTTAGGTCCTATGGTTAACGGTTTAGGTTTCATATCCTAGGGTTCATGAGATGCTTAGAATAAAAAATCTATAAGGGTTAAGGGTTTAGGATTCATCTCCTAGGCTTTAGGTCCTAGGGTTAAGGGTTTAGGGTTCATATCCTAGGGTTCATGAGATGCTTACAATAAAAAATCTATATGGGTTAAGGGTTTACAGTACATCTCCTAGGCTTTAGGTCCTAGGGTTAAGGGTTTAGGATTCATATCCTAGGGTTTATCTCTTAGGCTTCAAGTCATATGGTTAAGGGTTTAGGGTTCATATCCTAGGGTTCATGAGATGCTTAGAATAACAAATCTATATGGGTTAAGGGTTTAGATTTCATCTCTTAACTCCCCTTAAGCCATCCTCTTAGGCCCCTTAAGTCATATCCTCTTACATCCACTTAATCCACCCTCTTGCATCATTTTAAGTCATTACTCTTAGGACCCTTAAGTCATATCCTCTTACATCCACTTAATCCACCCTCTTGCATCATTTTAAGTCATTCTCTTAAATCCTCTGAAGAAATTCTCTTAGGAACCCTTCACCCATATCCTCTTAGGTCCCCTCAATCCATCCTATGGAAAACATCACTTGAATTTGTAAGGAATTTATAAGATCCAATTATCTAACTTTTAGTATGTATTGTTTTTTTCTCGCATGAATTATTTAGTTAAATGACTCATAAAAATATAGTTACTTTACTTACATTAATTATTTTTGTAGGTTCTCATCAAGTCAGTCTACCATATGATTATCACTATATAAAAAATCATCATATAGATTATGTAAATATCAATTTGTGGTCTTGACCTAAAATTTTATAAGCTTTAATTGTATTTATATGAACATATGTTTCATCATGTTATATAGTTGTATTAAACATCAATACACATTATATATGTTTGTTCGATGCATGAACTTCAATGAAGTTGGTAAACACTTTTTATGTCTTGTTCCAATTTTATCCTATACAAATCTTGTCTTATATTTAGCACATTAAATTATATAATTGTTCAATTGTATCTTATACATTTTATACATGTCAAGTATAGATTTTTGTTCAGTGATGAATATTTGCTCGAATTAGAAATTAGTTAAAATTCCTTTCCCTTACTTTATTAGGAATATGATCTAAACTATTTAAAGAATGTATTAATTTGTCACCTAAAAATGTGATTTTATTGAAATTTGAAAGTTATTCATTTTAAGACATCTAAACTTAATTCAACAATGGCATGTGAATATATATGTAATTTGATTCTAGATAAGAATTTATAGTGCATATTAAACTTGAAAATTAGATAAAATATATATACATGTGAGTGCATATAATCATCATAATGAAAATGACACGATCATAATTTAGTGCATATAATCATCATATTAAAGTCGGTTGCTATAAATAAACACATGCACAATCATATTAATTGATATAATGTATTTGAAATGGTCCATGAATAACATTAATGGAAATGTATATATCAAGTCCAACACATATATAAATAAAACTATCACTAGTCCGTAAAATAAAACCATCTAACTATCAAGATGATCAATCAAATCAAGTCTTATCTTTGCTCCATTTGGACTAGATGTACCCATATCATGCTATAGAAGAGTACAAGAAACTTGAAATTAGATAAGTTAAAGAAATTTTGATTTAATTTAACATAACTAGTATTCAAATAAATCAAACAATCTAGGTTAGAAAATATAAACTGATAAAAATAGATTTAATGAAATATCTAGTAAATATGGTAAAAATAATTTTCAGTATGCATAAATTACCATTTGATCATGTGAATTTATTGGCACATTTTGTTCAACGGGTGGTATAACTGTCAATTTAGGACCAAATTCTTGAGCTACTAATTCCTAGATATTCAAATAAAGAAAAAAATAGGTTAGAAAATATTAGTGATAAAAAATGATTTTAATTGAATATATATATTTAAAAAACCTAAAAATTATATAGGAGATTTAGTAAAGTTTACGACCTCGAATGATGTGGCCTCATAATCACACTTTTGAGATTTCCCATGCATAAAATTTGATGATGTCTCAGGAGCACTTACCACATATTGTGCTTGGTCAATCAATTGTATTGCATGACCTCCTTGCATATAGATATAATATAGATCATTTCACACATGTGTACAAATTAAAACTAAATTAGATATGAAGTGTATTTATTTCATACTTAAATAACTTTTGAAAGCGCGCACCTAAGATGGCCCATGCATAAAAGTTGACGATGACTCAGGAGTGCTCACCACACCATGACCTCTCTACATCTAGATACAATATATATCCAATTTCACACATTTGTACAAATTCAAATTAAATTAGATATGTTCACATAAATGATGAAGGAGCATCCTGGGTTGTTAGAGCAATCTTGCATCAACCAAAAGAATGAATTTTAATTTTTCTTATTTTCCTAAGGTTTGGTAGGTGATTTATTTAATAGACTAATTTTCAAGGTTATACTAAAATAAATATTAAATAATTTTCTTTTATTATTTTATTACAAATTTTGGGAGTGGAAATAATTTAAGAGGGAATTTTTGAAATTTTGAAATTTGAAAAATTAGCAAAAATGGACTTGGGCATGGTTTTTGAGGGAGTTATAAGTTTTAATGATGCATTTAAAAACTTACTAAAATTATGTATGCAAAAGTGGGTGCTCAAGGTGAGTTGGGAGGAGTTACTTTGGAAACTGCCCTAAAATCTAAGAATTGATTCCCATTTTGGAAATTTTGGTGGGAGTGGGTTTATGAATGCATTTTCCATATTATGGAAATTTTTTGGAACGTATTTTTGGAGTTTTTCTCCCATCTTGGTCATGACATTTTGCTAGAGAAATTTTGGAGCCTATTTTGCAAGATTACAGGCAATTTGGGCTATGTTTTTGTAGCCATTATTGGCTAGAATTTGAAAGTGTTTATTGCAACATGGATTTTCTTGGTGAGGATGGAGAAGTCATTTTTTTGCAGGTTTGAGGAGGCTATTATAGTAGAAAAGTGTTCTTAGAGACCATTGTTGAAGATTTATTTAGTGGAAGATTGGAGATTGTAGTTGAAAGGAGGAAAATTGTTGTTGTATTTCTTTATTTTCATATAAAAATTAAATTGTAATTTGTTTTGAGTTGATTTAAATCAGTCCTAGGGACTATAAAATATGATATAATCAGATTTGTTGAAGTTATGTAATCCTTCCTGCAAGTTTGAGACATAATACATTAATTCTAGTTTGTAGATTTTGCATTCAATCTTTGTTGTTTCAGGTGGTGCAAGCATATCTCCATTGAGATTGATATTTAATTTCAGATTTGATTAATCTCAGAGTATTTTTTTTACTTCATTAGTGGTATTCTAGAGTAGGAGTTCCTGAGTGTGTAGACAGAGCGCTGAATGTGAGGCAGTTTGCACCAAGACCCGAGGCTTGGTGTGTGTGTGAATTTTTTTCTTGCAGATGTATGTGAAAGTTGTAAGAGGAACAACTTAGAGGATTTGAGGAGTTGAGGTACTTGTGGTTGTGAATAGATCGTCGAGTGTGATGCAGTTCACAATAGAACCTGAAAGTGTTGAAGATTTGTAAACAGATCACCGAATGTGAGGCAATTTACATATGTAAACCCTAAGGGTTTGAATAATTTTGTTGTTAAGGCTTTGAGAGTGTGTGGAAATTGTTTGAATAAATTCCCAAGAAGAAAAGACTAAATTTTTTCATAGTTGTGTATGCAGGAGAACATGAAGGAGAAAATATTGTAGAAGTATGGTTTGACGATAGCATGAAGGAAAAGAGAAAAGGTGAAGTTGTTGAGGTTGAAGGAAAGAAAAAGGAAATTGCAATAGTGGATAAGGAAGAAAGATGGATGAAGAACAATTACATGATTTACAATTTTTTATGAGTTCAAATCATGAAATTTTTCAAATTACCTTGGGTGTCTAATGCAGGAGCGTCCATGGTGAAGGGCAATCATCACCAAGCAAAAAAGAGGGAATTTTATTTTTATTTTCCTAAGGTTTTGTATTTTATGTTTTTTGGAGAAATAACTTGAAATATTTGGAAAAAATAATATTTTAAGTAAATTAGTCTTTATTAAAGTTGCAATTTTTGGTGTTGGAGATAATTGTGAAGGAAATTTTGAAAATTGAAAAATCAAAATAGGCAAATTGGGAATGGATTTTTGGGAGATACACTCTATGACAACTCATTTATTATTCCTTAAATGTAGCAATGAAAATTTGATGCCCAATATTGAGTTGTTGGATTGCTTTCTATTCTGGGGTCCTATTGAGTGGAGTGGGGAATTCAAGCTGTCATCCAAAATTGGAAATTTCATGAAGATGGGTTCAAAGATGCTTTTAACATTTATTATGTTAATTTTTAATGCATTTTGTGAGGATTTTCTAGGTTGGACGTCGAAATTGAGGAGTTATAGGAGAGCTAAGATTGAATGTACTATTTAAGTCTTAGCTTGTCAAATTCACAAGTTGCTTTTCTAGATTTTTGGATAAGCAATTTCTTATTGGGCATATTGGAGTCATGTTTTTGCAGGTTTGAAGATGAATTTGCAGCAACACATGGATGGGGTTACAAAGGTTTAATTTTCAGAAAAAGGGATAATATAATAAAGGGTCTTAGGGGCCTATTAATGATGATAAAGGTCATAAATGAAAGAGGGCCCACAACTTAATGTGAAGGTGTAAATAAATACACTTTACTTCTTTAAATTAAGGAAAAAATAGGTCAATTTAGCTTAAAAGGGCCCTAAATCTAATGTGAATGTTTAAAACACATTACAACACTAGATCAAGGTGACATTAGGTCCATTTTCATGTTAATCATTCCCAGATTAAGTGTGAAAATGTAGAGGGATACATTTTTCTACACTACATTTAGCCCCCACTTTAGTGAGAGGAAGAACTTGCTTCAAACTCACACTAAAGTAGACATTCAAGAGGGCTCCAAGTGTACCGATGTGGATGGTCTAGGATGACAAAGATCAGGGGGGTGGTAAAGTCCCCAGGATCCAAGATCCTACATCAAACCAACATAAGCACAAAGGGACACACACAAGGTGTATGATAGGCAACATCAAGATACGCAAACATGCAATGTTAATAACTAAAAGAAAGAAAAACAAAAACAAGAAAAAATACAAAGAGGTGGATCAAGCCTTGACCGTTTGTCCCACATATTGTGGATCAGATCTAAGCTATTTGTCTAAAAATGCATGCTAAGGCAACAAAAATTCAGGCTGTCCACTAAGTGAGTATCCAAAAAGGGTGGCTTACAAGTGGAACATAATGTCCACTATGCAAACCAAATGCATGCTCACAACAGCTAGTGGAACCTCAGGCCATCCACTAGGTGAGCCCCCAAAGAGGTGAGACACATACACATGTATTCAGTATGTGCCCACACACACAAGCAAGTGGATGTGGGAAACGCTTAAGTTCATCTCCCATACGTACAACCAGACCAAAGCTATACCTCCTAATAACTTTGATAAGGTGCCACACAACAATGAACCTTGAGCTCCATGAAGCAAGCAAAGCTTTGTATGCTTGGTACTCATGAAGAAACAAGATGGAACCACAGGCAAGAAAAGTATGTTATGCAAGATCACGGTCATATAGTAGATATTGTAAATGCAAAATAGTGTAAGGTATGTTCAAAGGGATTTTTCTTAGTTCATGTAAGGTCTCTTATTAGGGAACATCGTGCCTAATGTCTCCAAGAGAGGACAAGTCAAAGAAATATTAAACTCTCGGAGGAGATCAAGCCCAATTACACTACCAAGAAAGGGACACATTGCGAGAATAAAGAAAAACACACAGTGAAACATGAGTGTCAATGTATGCCCCCAATTTAAAGTGGTTGCTAACACCATTGTTGTGAGAAATTTCTTTAAAGTAGAAGAAGACGTGAGAGATTATTCGAAAATCACTATGCCAAGTCATATGTTTCTAATAAGGTACATCATGAAAAGGGAAGGGGTTTCCCCCAACATGTATAACTCAGTACATCACATGTGAGCCTGATTTGAAAAACTTTAGAGTGTGCTTACTCAAATTAAGATCTTCATTTAATAGATCTGAAATCAATTGCTTTACTTAATTCCAAATATTTACTAGGATCTTTAACTTATGGTTTAAATCCAATATGTAAATTCAATCAATCAATTCACTTAACTGAGCTCATTGATTAATTATGAATTACCATTGATTCACTTATCCCTTTTGCTTAACCAGTTTAGTTTAGTTAATTTGAAAAATTAAGAACATAACCAAACCATCAAATAATCCAAATGATTAGAGACTCATTTGATTACAGAGTTCACCACTTGGGCCTACGTCTTTGGACCCACTCAATAAGAGTGATCAATTTCCATTAATGATGTCAAATGCAAAATGCTTACACCACCATCTCGTCTTCTGACTACATTTACAAAGTTGTCACTGCAAGGAAGTTAAATCCATACAAGCACTTCTTGATCCACACTAATTAAGTGTTTCCAACAATAACAACATAAAGTAGTCCTAGTTCTTGAAGTACTAAATTGAATGTGAACTAGTTAATAGAGGTACCTTGCCTCGTTTACAAAACCTTACTAAGGCATAATGCAAGAAATATTGCATCCAAAATTCTAACCAATAACTGAAAAAGTTAGAATAAATCCAAATACTCAAAACCATTGGTTATACCTGACACAGTGGATTCAAATGTAGAAATCTTCTTCAACCTACAAGAGAAAAGTCTTCATAGAGAGGGTGACTTCAACATAGAATTCTGCAAAATTCTTGACATTGTGTCTTCAAATGCAGAATTCTCAAGCCTCTGATTTCTCTCTTAACTCTTCCTCCAAAAATCCACTATATTTTGAAAAGCCAAAACTCTCCCCTTTTATACACAAAATTGACTCAATATGGTAGATAACCATATGATTTAGAAAATCAACTATATCTCCCCATTACAAGTAAAAATGTTTGAAAATCCCGCTTAATTACAAGAATAAGTCTCTCATAAACATTAATAATCCTTTAGAAAAATGTTAACCCCTTAAAATACTTTTTAATAATCTTTGTATATTTTTAAAATTTTATTTAAGCCCCTTATTGTTCTTTAAATTCAGGATTATTAGTTTTAGAGAGATTATCATTTTAATTTTAGGGGGGGTAATCTTTTAAAATTAGAGGGAAACGACTTTATCAGTACATGATAAAGTAAAACGCCCTCGATATTCTCTCAAACCACATGCATAACACAATGGTAGGAAGCTTGGATGGTAAGGGGGAGATCAGTGATTCAAACCGTCGACCCACCAATTTTGGCATTTTCTTCATTAAAATAAACCATTGTCCAATTTAGAACATAGCCTAGATGGTGGCATGTTGGTAGGAAGGTATATTGGAGAATAGAAGGTTCAGAGTTCGACCCCAACCAATCACCTTTTCTTTTAGCAAATAGACAGAACGCTGACTGCCAAAGGAGAGGGGTGCCACGTGGTGCCTTGTGATTGGGCAACGTGGCACCTAGTGATTCATTGATACAAACATAATTTCATTGATACATGTCATAATTTGAATGGATCCACATTTCCACGTGTCAGTCTCTGATCGGTCAATGCCACCATGATTGCCACATGTGCTTGCCACGTCACTGCCACATGTCAAATTCTGATTGGTCCACATTACTGTATGACTGCTGACTGTGTTGACACGTCACCATGCTGACGTTAACATGGTCAACCCTTTTTCTCATAAACTTTTGTAGACATATAAAATGGACCCAGGCTTGCGAACTTTATTTTCTCCATATTTCTTCCTAACATAATTAAAATATTTAATTATGTCCTATGGTCAAATTCCAACTATTAATTAAATAATTCTTAATTATTTAATTAATTCATGTCTTTTTTTCCTCCTAACTATTTAAATAATTAAATTATAATTAAATTTATTTTATTTAAATACATCTCTAATTTCTAATGTCCTCTTATAATTAAATAAATTCCTATAATTTATTTAATTATTATCCACCTTGGCTTTTTCTAATTTTAAATAAAGACATTTATTTAAAATTGTCCACTTTCTAATTTTCCCTCTAAGTAAATAATTAAAAAATATTATTTACTGTCACATGGCCCCACCACTTTTGAATTAAATTAATTTTTAATTCAAAAGGTCAACTCAGTCTTTAAATCAAATAATTTTAAATTATTATTTGAATCTCCAGCGTTTTCTCTTGTCATATGCATCTCTATCCATTGATTTGATTTTTCTAAAATTAAATCTTAGCCTTCTATTTCAAATTTTCACCCTAATGTTGCCCTAACTCTAATTGTGGGTTGTCACATTTAATTTCAACCATTGATCTTAGGGATTTTTCTCATCTGACAATCTTGGCCATTCATCTAAAATTGGATTTTCTATAAAAAGGAAATTTTAGCCTCATTTGACACACTTCATGCTTCAGACATTTTCATGCTAGGCTATTTTCTGCATACTTTAGGCTTATTGTACACTTGCATACTTTCATTTGTAGCTTTTGAATAGAATCCTTCGATATTTACTTAGGGCATAGGCATAGTCATGGGTTGCTCATCAAAAATCTGAGGGAGAAAATCAACTTGCAGCAAATGGAGAAGGTGCAATGGAGGTGATTCATGGAGGACATGAAGACTTGGTGAGATTGTTCTTTATTTTTATGTTTTATAACTCCATTTTTCTTCTTTGTTTAGCTAGGGTTTAGTTTTTTTATGCTTTATAATGATAACCTCAATTTTTCCCTTAGTTAGATTGGTGAACCAAATGCCAAAAACACATTTTTTTAAATTTTCGTATAGATTTTTTGTCACTTTTTGCAGGTATAGGTACAAAATGTCGCATCTGCAACTTTTCAAGCTGCAATTGTTGTGTCATGACACATACTCTGTAGAATGACCCATTTGCATTCCCGAGCCGCATTTGTTATCTCAAATGATGCATTCACTCTGTTGAAATTCATCTACAGGATCGAATGATGCATACACATGTCTAGTGCATTTACTCTGCAGAACAACACATCTACCTAGTAAGTTCTAGCTTTTGGTATTACGACGCATTTGCTCTGCAGAACAACGCATTTTCCTAGTAAAAATTTGTTTTCAAGTTTTTACTGTATTTTCCAAATTTCTCTTTTCTGTTTAATAACTTAGGGATTTTGGGTTACTAATCTGGTTGTTTACAGCATGTGGAAAACTAGAAAAGGAGTCTAACCTTTTTTTTTTAAATTTTTTTAATTCTTTTTACAATCCTAAATCAAACAAACAAAAAATCCACAACTTGCAATCTACAACTTCCATTTACATTTCATGGGTTTAAAATGAACATGCATTCACTCATGGGCTTAAAATGAACACAGTCTTGCAATGAAACTCATCAAGGCTAAAATTTACATGCATTTTCATGACACAGGCTTAAAATGAACCTTGTTTGTCTCACAGCTAAATTGAGTTTAAAATGAACAAGTGTCTTATGTGTCTTGTGGTGTAGTGATTGCCTCTTAAGTGTGTATGCAATTCTCTTGCACTTCATGTGATCTTGAGAAACAAAAACACTAAGAGGTTGTTACTTTACCACCCCCACATTACAATTTGGATAATTAAAATGAACAAGTGTTTGCAATTTGTATAACCCCTATTCAATAATAGAAGTATCCTATCCCCTTGCACACTTGTGTGATTATGGGTGCAACATAAACTATTATTAACTCTAGGAATCAGGCCTTCCTTGGTGGTAAAAATTACTCACCGCAAGGCGACTCAAATCAACAACAAATCTCTTTAGCCGAGCTACTCTTGACCGGTATACAAATGCGAATCCTAATTGAAAACTTAGGATTAGGAGTGTGGATGTGTCACACAAAAAAGTGAATCCCCATAAACCCTATCGAGCGTAACCTTTGTAGGCTGGGATTCCTTCTCACCAGAGCTAATCTTGCATCATGTGTGACCACTTGAATAGGAGTTTGAACTAAAAAACTTTTGTGTAGCTACCAAAAACCCTTTCTATTCGTTGGTGCAACAATGGTCATTGCCAAGGCATCCACATTCTCGTGGTTCTTAGTAGAGGTGAAGAGCCTATCATGGGAGATTTATGAGGGCTCAAAGCTTGGTTGACCCGAGAAGTGAGTGCAATGTAAGGGGGAGCCAGTGTGGCCAAGCTTCTAGATCACCCGCTAAGAATAAGTGCGGCTAGGGAAACCCACGTGGAATCCAGTGAATATAGTCCTTGCCTAACCTAGGATTGTGCTTGTTTTCAACATTAAAAGACAAAACCATGTGTTTTCCAAGTGTTTTATGAGACAATGAACAAATAAACATCCTTCACAGATTTGGAAAAACACACTCAAACTGAAATAATCCTAAAATCTTCCAAAATTGCAAACAAACCAGGCCTTTCTTCACTCTGCAACACATTTGCTATACTGTGCAACACATTCAACATTTTGAACCACATTTGAGACTTTGTGAATCGGAATTGACCTGCTAAGCCGCATTTGATAATTGAAGCAACACATTTGACTGTAACGCAACCCATTTGCTTTCTAGAACATTGCAATTGATTTTATAAACCACATCTATGACCTGGAACAATGCATTTGTTGAAACTGAGACACATTTGATCCCCTACAACACATTTTCTACTTGAAATGATGCAATTTCCTATCATTTGGGAAAAACACTATTACTATCCAAACCTGAGACCAAACATTTTCAAACTACTGCCAAACATATTTTTCCATTGGCATCTATTAAAAACAAGAAAAAGAATTTCTCAAATCATTCATCCTTGCATTTTAGTTTGTATTTACTTTTCCATAGGTCCACCTTTGCAAATTGTTATTTGCATCTTAGGATCCATCATCATTTCTAGCATAAACAAGTCCTTAGGTCATCATTTGTGTATACTTTGGAATAGGAAAACTCACTATACCTTGCAAAATATTTTCCTTCAAGAGTAGGTTATCATTGGACTAAGTCAAAATCATCTCTTTTAGTCATTGTCCTTTTGTGAGACCTTTCCACCTCAAAATTCTAGTTATGAAACCTCACTTTTTCATCTTGTCCTTTCATTTAGTCCTACCAAACAAGTCCTTTGATAATCCAAATTCAGACATTGACCAAGATTTTTGTGGTTAGTAAACCCTTCTTATAAGTCTATCAAAAACATAGTGTCATATCATCCCCATTCATAGACATAGTTGTCATTATCATCCTCCCTCATTTGAGAAAATCCTTATATGGTTGAGACTAGGCTCCAAAGGAAAAGAAGAAAAACGGACCCTTTTGGAAATTACACTAACCCCTACAACTTTTCTAATGACGTGAACCAGAACACAGACATGGGGGCACCTTTCATCAATCCTTTTAGTTGCATGAACATGGCATCTTCCTAAATCAACCCCTTTGAACAATTTATACGTAGAGACGAACATGGACATGTATTCATGGAAGACTTAGAAGTTTTTGCTCAAAATCCTGATGTGGCTTCCTTTGTGGAGGAACTTATCTTGCAAGATTCAAAGAGATATCTAGACATGCATTTAGACCAAGCGGCCAAATTACCATGAGGGTTTGACATTAACACCTTAAGAGTAGCCTCTCCTAATCATAATGCAAACAATGATGCAAACAATACCTCTAACACCAATCAACTCCTTTGGGAGAACTAAAAGATGAATTACCATTCCAAGACCTCAACCAAATGTTAATACTTTGTCACAACTCAATACCAACACAATATTCCCCAAAGGAAAAACACCAACATTCCACATGGCCACATTTACCAATTTGGACAAGGTAATCAAATAACATAACACATGACTTCATTTGGACATAAAAACACTCAAGGACAACATATTCTACAAATACAAACCAACACTGCTAGAGTGCACATTCCTACATACGCATCACACATCCATACACAACAAAAAATTTCTAATCAAAATTCTCAATACCAACAAATTCCAAACCAAAACACATCATACATTCCACAAAAACACATCCCAAATCAAAACACATCCTCACAACAAATGGGAACTCATGGAATACACATCACCAACATGTGTGACACCACAAATAACCCCATAATTGATGCACTCACATCCCAAATTGTGACCTTGCAAAAACAAATGGAGAACATGCAATTGCAACACAAAAAAAACCACACATCATATGACTTATGTCCATACCCATTTGACACAAGTTTATACATGCCACAATTCCCTCCAAGATATGTGGTACCTAACTACACTAAATACAAAGGTAAGACAAATCCCCTTGAGCACATAAGAGAATTTACAACCAATTGTGTGGACGTTTCATATGAACATACCTATCTAATGAGACTCTTCCCTAGGAGTCTTGTGGGTCTCACACTTGAATGGTTTGTTACCTTTCCTAAAGGAATAAAGTCATGGGAAGAAATTTCTAATAAATTTGTACAAAATTACACCTATAACATCGACACGGACATTAGCATTACCAGTTTATGTACGCTTACTCAAGAAGATACAGGCGAGACATTCATCCCATTTTTCCAAAGATGGTGGGGCTTACAAGTTGATGCCCTATTGAGATACTAGAAAAGGAAAAGGTAGACATGTTTTTCCAAAACCTTGTTGGACCCTTAAAATATAATTTACAAGTTCATTGTTGCACCACTTTCACAGACCTCGTCGAAAAAGGAGTCCAACTCGAAAAAGCCCTTATTGCTAAAGGAGAACTCAAATAACAAGAACATGAACCTAGACCCACCTGCTAACAAAAAAAAATACTGGGTCAAAAACAAACACATCACCAATGATGGCATTGTGGACACTAAAGCAGTAAACGCTACAAGTATTGCAATCACGCTCAAAGGAGCTCAACCACAAAATGCACCATTGACCACACCGATTCCTACCACAAACACCATCCAAAACAATCAAAACCAAGGGAAACCACATCAAACCATACAATTTCCAAAGAGACACATGTACACCATCTTGGGTGAACCAATTGAAGTGGTCCTTAAGAAGCTCCTGCAAAACATCGTCATCACATTGCAGGACCCTAAACCATATGACCTTGGAAAATTCAAGCCATCATGGTGAGATGATAATGCATTTTGTGATTACCACCAAGAAAAAGGGCATAAAAATTCCTCCTGTCGACAATTAAGAAATCTTGTACAAGATCTTATTGAAAATTGTACCATTGAACTAGATGAACAACAATTTGCTTCAAACTCAAACCGTACAATTCATAAAAACCCACTACAGGATAATGGTTCAAATAATCCCTCTATGTCACATCCAAATAATAATAAAAATTGTCCCAATTACACTTGCACCACCTTTGATTATTCTAGTGGACCCATTATTAATCACCTCTGAGCTGCTAGTGAACATGTCAATACTATTACCATCAAGAAAAATCTTGAGTGCAATGTCACCACCCGTGGAGGAAAAGTCACAATAGCTAGTCCACCTGCTAGATAGCCCAAGATCACAATACTCGGTCCATCAGCCAAGCAATCACAACCAAAAGGAAAATTTAATCTTATTAACCAATTGGGAAAAACGCCTACTCAAATCTCCATACTTGAGTTGCTACACATTTTTCCTGCACACAAAGCCATACTTGATAAAACCTTACAAGAGTCTTCTATCCCTAATGAAATTGATGTCAACCAATTCGAGGCCATGGTTGGATACTTGACTACTCCCCACCACATTAACTTTTCGGATCAAGACTCTTCTTCACCTAAGTCTCACAATGACACATTGCATATCGAAGTTTTCATCCATAAGCATAAGGTTAGATGAGTCTTAGTAGATGGAAGAGCAGGATTGAATATATGCTCCCTAAAATTGGTCAAAGCTCTAGGATTCTTTGATGCTTGTGTGGACGTGACCAAAAGTATTGCCATAAAGGCATACGATGATGAAGAATGTTCCTTTAGGGGCATTATCACACTTCCTATTTGTGTGGGTCTAGTCATTGTGGATACATGTCAGGTCTTGGATCTTGAGCTACCATACAACATCTTACCTGGTAGACCTTGGATCCATGCCTTAAAATTTGTATCGTCCACTTACCACCGATGCTTGAAGTTTCCTTTTGATGGCACCAAAATTACCATACCTAGAGATACTAATCCATTCCACTATTGCACCAATTTGAGAGGTATTTCAGAACACCAAATGCCAATTAATCGAGAAGCTTCAACATCCTCCTTCCAAATACATCGATTCATCCACACTTGCCAAACTGTCCACATCCGCTCCTTCGTCATCCACCACACCATCTCCTTCCATCCCGAAGGTCGATCCTAATATCAAGATCTAGGACTGAGGTTGCAGAGAATACAAATTGAACACAGCCTATTGTATCACTAAAATACCCAAGTCTCCAAAGGCTTATGGTAGGCCTTGTTTTAAACTAGAGCCCAAAGATATTTTTAAAGTTCCCTCTACAATGACTTTCATCAAATGGGGGGAATTGAATAAAGAAGACATTGAAGATATATCAGGTTGGATTTACAAAGAGATAAGAGATCTACCTCCCTTACTAGTACATCAATATGGCAAAGGTTATGACATAATGAAGACAAAAGGCTACAACGGAACTAGTGGCCTTGGTAAAGACAAGACTAGAAGGAGAGAACCTATAATTCCTTTTGGAAGACCAAAGTATCTAGGGTTAGGATTCAGGCCATTCAAAATTGATGATCCATGTACCAATGTACTTTTAGGTGAGAGCATGAATGCTTTTGAATGTGTTGAGACAACTGAAGATTCCTTTACCGAAACTGACTCACATGAGTAGGAATTTGATTCTCAAAGATCCTTAAGTGACTATTACCTTGACGAAATGTTTTTAGAACCTAGGTGAGCTCTCTTTTGATGAAAGATTCAAAAAAATATTTAAAGTTGGATTCCCTAAAGACACTCCTAAGGTCCCATTGAAAAGGGAAGAATGGGTAAGACTCTTTTGGCCCCATGACGATGACAAACCTAAGTCGTCATTTGATCCCATTGACCATCATCTTGACTCACGTGTCTAGCCATCTAACCCCATTGACCAACAGTCTACCTCATTTGACTAGTTGCATGACACTATTGACCGTGATTCCAATCCATTTGTCCTCTATTTTGTCAATGAACCTGATTTTCCTGATGAAGATAACTACTCAATAGAATTTGAATTAGACTTTAAGGACAACAATTCTATCTTTACCCTTTCTGCATCAATCTACATGCTTTATGCATGCTTTATGCATCATCCCCACCATTTTCTAACACTAATGATGGTATCTCCCTTGTCTACCAAAAACTCATTGACTAGGATCAACAAGGCCCGCCCACTATGGACATTTTTCAGAATGATGAACCTATTGCAAAATTAATGGAACTCTGTGAGGGCATACTGATTGGGGACCACAAAGTTGGATTCACAATAGATATTGATTATGCAGCATACTTTGAGGAGACTATGCAATCCTCCAGTCACAAAAATAAGAAAAATAAAACAAAAAAGACACATCTTTACGTGAAAATTGCAAGGCACTTTTTGACGATACAAAAGTAAAAATAAAGGATGTATCTGAGGGTGAAAACCTCTTCAAGGTGCCAAAGGATGGAGGATTGGACTTTCTCCCCATCACACAAGAAAAATCAGCAACGCTCATTGAGGACACCATAGAAGTTAATATAGCCATAGCAGAGGATCCCAAAATAGCTCTATTTGCCACATCATTAATAGAAGACGAAAAACCTAAATTCCAAAAAAATTTTGTAGAATGTAAGATTAACTTTGCATTGTCCTATACCGATGTGCTAGGATTGGATCCAACACTAGTTTTGCACCATCTTCCCTTGCTGCCAGATGCCAAGCCAGTTAAGCAAAAGCTACAAAAATGCACCCTTAGATTATCTTGCTAGTGAAAGCTGAGCTCAAGAAGTTGCTAGATGTGGGGTTCATAAGATCAATAGACTATGTAGATTGGATTTCAAATCTTGTACTTGTCACTAAGCCAAATGGTCAAATACGCATCTATACAGACTTTTATGATTTGAACAAGGCATGCCTGAAGGATGATTTTCCACTGCCCAACATATACATCGTAGTTGATCTAATAGTAGGATACGAGATGTTGTCCCTCATGGATAGTTTCTCGGGTTACAACCAAATTCGGATTTCCCATGAAGATTAACATAAAACAACATTCACCTGTCCTTGGGGTACCTACTACTGGAACATTATGCCTTTTGGTCTCAAGAATGCAGGTGCCACATATCAATGTGCCATGACCATGATATTTCATGACCTCATGCACATGCTAATGGAAGATTATGTGGATGACCTCTTGGCTAATTCTTTGACATGCAAGGATCGCCTCAATGTGCTAGACAAAATTTTTAAAAGGCTGGAAGAATACAAGGTCTACATGAACCCTAAGAAATGTGTCTTGTGACTTCAGGACAATTTTTGGGGTACATATTTTCTCACAAAGGCATTGAAGTTGATCCCGCCAAAGTGAAAGCAATATTGGACATGCCTCCACCAAAAGGAATCAGTGAGCTAAGGACATTACAAGGAAGATTATAGTCTATTTGATGCTTCATTACACAACTATCAAATAAATGCCAAGTGTTTCTAGATCTGTTGCACAAAGGTATCCCTTTTGTGTGGACTGACAAGTGTCAAGAGACCTTTCAATAGATTAAAGACTGTCTATTGACACCACCTATCTTAATACCGCCCATTGAAGGAAAACCTTTGATTTTGTACATTTTTGCAACCACTTTAGCATTGGGGGCATTGCTTGCACAAAATGACCATGATGAGAATGAAAGAGCAATATAATACATTAGTTGCACATTGGTTAGGTATGAACTCAACTACACACCCATCGAACATGCATGTCTTGCAGTGGTCTTCACCGCCCAAAAGTTAAGACATCACATCTTGAATCACAAGACACAAATAGTGGCAAAGATTGATCCATTGAAGTATCTCCTCAGCAGGGAAACATTGACAGGTTGGTTGGAAAAATGGGTTATGATACTGAGTTAGTATGACATATAGTATGTGGAACAAAAATATATAAAAGGACAAGTAATAGTTGATCAACTCGCATATGCACCTGTACAAGGTGATCACCCTCTAGTAGTAGATTTCCTTGATGAGTCTATCTTTCACACGGAACCTAAATCACCTTGGAAGCTCTATTTTTATGGGTCTCATACTAGTCATGGCTCAAGAGTAGGTATATTGTTCATCACACGACAAGGGGACTCCATTCCTAAGGCATTCTGAATCACTTTCCCATGTACAAACAACATTGCAGATTATGAAGCAGTTGTCACAGGACTCCGAATGGCTATAAAATGGAAAATTAAAACACTCCTAGTCTATGGCGATTCTCAATTGGTCATCAACTAGGTAAACGATAAATATGACACCAAAGATGAAAAGTTGTTTCCTTACAAACACATGGTCGATAGCTTTTAGTCATATTTCCACATACTTGCTTTTGAAAAAATTCCAAGGGCACATAACAAGGCCGCAGAAGCAAGGGTGACGATTGGATCTCCTATGGACATTCCTAGCAACGTGCTACAATTCGAGTTCTTGGTGGAGTAGCTATTGGTTCTTGCATATGACATTCCTAAGTCAGAAATGATTTGTGAGCTTGTTGGTCCCAACTCACCTTGGTATCAAAACATATACGATTACCTTCAGTCCCAGACCCTCCCATCGAACCTTTCCAACAATCAAACTCAAATATTTTATCCACAAATCCACCCACTACACCATCATCAATGACACCTTATACTGCCATAGCATTGACAATACCCTTCTTCGATGTCTTGACACTGATGAAGCATGAACAACCTTATGTGAGGTACATGAGGGTATATGTGGATCTCATTCAAGTGGGGCAACCCTAGCTAAGAAGATCACGAGACTTGGGTATTATTGGCCGACTATGGAAAAAGATGCACTTGAGTTTCTAAGAACGCGTCGCCAATGTCAAATACACAATGGTTGGATTCATGCACAAGCACAAGAACTTCAGCCCATTACTTCTCCTTGGCCCTTTCCACATTAGGGACTTGACCTCATGGGAAAAATTCTTCCCACCTCCTCCAATGGCCATAAATTCATTATTACCACCATCAAGTATTTCACCAAATGGATCGAAGCCATCCCCCTTAAATACATAACTGGAAAGCAGATTTCCAAATTCATCCTCAACTACATCATCTATCGGTATGGGGTTCCACAATCCATTATCACAGACAACGAGCGTCCTTTCAAAAATCAAGATGTTCGTGAGCTTTGTGAATGCTTCCACATCCAACACCATTTCTCCACGCCTTACTACAAGCAAGGAAACGGTCAAGCTAAGGCGTCTAATAAGATAATTATTACAAATCTTTAGAAGACCGTCAATGACACTGGTTGTGACTGGCATTTACAACTCAACCCTACTCTATGGGATTATTGCACAAGCATCCGCACGCCTACAAGAGCCACTCCATTCACCTTGGTCTTTGGATTTGAAGCTATCTTTCCCATCGAGGTCGAAATACCCTCTCTTAGAGTCTCCATGAAGGGCTTGATCGATGACGAGGAGTACCGACAGTCATGACTGCATGAGCTAGAAATGTTAGAAGAAGCAAATAGAATGCCTTGAATCACTTGCAAACATATCAAAATCGCCTTTGCTGCATTTATAACAAGAGACTCGTGGTCTAAAATTTTGACATTGGTGACTTGGTCTTAATGAAAAACCCAAAGAATCAGTCTGACAGAGAGAACCCGAACAAGTTCAAGCACAATTGGTTGGGTCCTTATATCATCACCGCCTCATTCAGTTCTGGAGCTTTTCATCTAGCTACTCCAAATGGGGAGCAGTTAACATAGCCTATCAATAGTCTGCATCTCCGAAAATTCTACACATAGCATCAGAAAGCCTGGCTGAAAACCATAAAAATACAAAAAAAATGAAAAATACAAAAAAATGTCACCTTGATGAAAACCTTGCAAAAAAGCATCTTGGTGACACCAATAATAATAATAATAATAATAATAATAATAATAAATACATAAATAATTAAAAAATAAATAAATAATTCAAACAAAAAGAAATTGAAAAATACAAAAAATCATCACCCTAATGAAAACCTGGCAAATAGGCGTCTTGGTGACACCAAAAAAAAAATCAAAAATAGTAAAGACAAATAATTCATCCAATAGTGAAAACCACTTTGGTGGTGCTTTGGATAAGTACCATGGTGAAAACCTAGCAAACAGGCGCCATGTGTAGTTAGTCTTTGCTTCGCCATCTACTTTCACTTCATCTACCTTTGTCCATAATAAAATTTTCTAATACCATCACAACACTTTTCCATAACAACAATACATTTCTTTCCATGGCTGACAATGGTTGACATCAAATCTCACATATTGTCCACCTTTCACGCCACGCACGTCCATATCCATTTCCTTCAGCTTGGCTAGTCCTTGACCTGATTGGGGGCAACCCTTTTATCATGTGACTGTAGTGGGTCTCGCACATGGTCCTGTCAATCGAAAAAGTCCTAAAACAATCCTAAAAATCAGAAAAAGTCTTGAAAAAATATTTAAAATAAAATAATGTCTTGAAGAAATCCAAAAAAATTAAAACATGACAAAAATCTCAAAAAAAGAGTCAAAATTTTGTCATGTCAGTTGTGTCAGTCTTTTTCATTGTCAAACTACGTTGTCTCTATTCATTTGCTACGTAGGCAAGGCTCATCTTCAAGCCCCTGAGACATTAGGTCAGTCCTTTTAGGTTTGTCCAAATAAAATCATGACTCAATCTTTGATCAATCAAGACAAAGTCATTGGTCGTGTTGAACTACGAGGTCTCTGTATGTATGATGTAGGCAAGGCCATCAATCGATGAGCCCCTGAGGCTACACTAGGTCAATCCATTAGGATTCACTGCATTTTAACCACACGTCAAATATCTTCAAAAAAAAAAATTCTTTGGCATCCTAAATCAGACAATTGACAACCATTTGATCAACATTTCAACTACATTGGCATGTCAACACTAGCATGCGGTCAATTTTTCCATCTAGTCAACTTTAGTCAAACTTTCATAACAAGTCAAATTGTCATAACAAATCAACCTGTCAATTCTTGGTTATTCTTTGGATGTGACCTTCCGAAGAACAACTCTTGTCATTTATTTATGCTTTAGGATGTCTTTTTGAAGCATTGACATTGTTATCTATCATTTTGAGGGATTCTCTTGACATTTGAGGATCGATCCTCTCAACATCGACATTGTTCAAGATGAGTCCTTCCTGAATTTGGCATTATGTGGAATCTATCACACATAAACCTAGACATCATCAAAACCTGACACCCCAACATCACACTTGACATTCAAACACACTTGGCAAACACTTGGAAAACACTGTCCTTTATCTTGTCATATTTTTCCTTTGATTTTTCATCATGCTACTAGCTCCTCGAGGATGTCCTGACAATAGGATTTAGAGGAGTAGCGACGTATGATAATGATTGTCTTGTCTTATCTTTTTCAAACAATCATGTTCCTAGTTCCTCAAGGATGTCCTGGCAACAGGATTTAGAGGAGCAATGACATTTCATGGCTTGTCTTTCTTGTTTGTAGTTGGTTGTGGCAAAAAGACTAGGGGCAATTGAGTTCCTCGTATGAGTCATGATCATCCTTGTTTGTGATTGTTGTCCTATGTAATGGTACTGTTATCACCTAGAAATGCACCCTATGCAAAGTTATGAAAACTGAGCTTTCTAGAGAAACATGGAATCATTTCAAGGTTGTGGGTCACCTAAAGTTGAAATGAACCTCCGGAGAAGGTCGGCTTCCTTTGGTATCACCTAAACTACTGGTTCTATAAAGGGAAAGGGAGAAGGAGTGCATAAAAATAAAACTAACACTATGGTGATACACCGAATTGATAAGAAATCATGAAATCAAAACAAGATGAACATACACTGGAAAGCTAATGGTTACTATTTCACTTACTCAACATAACCCCTTTAGACTTATGCATCATTCTTAAAAGGCTTGATCTACATACATATCTTAAGAAGGAAAGATGAATTTGACAGCTTTAAGGTATGAATACAGATTTAGAAAACACAATTGAAAACTTGCATAATCTAAAAATACAGAAATGAGAGTAATACAAACATTAACACTAGCTTCCGAGGTAAACTTTGTGTTTTATTCCAGATTCTGGTTGAGTTACAAATCATACATCAGCTGAGAAAGGATTTAAGAAAACTCACTAACTCTCCAGAATGCATAATCCGAACTCCTTTACAAAGAGGAAAAAATGCCTTATATACAAAAGATGTGTCAGCCCCTTAGGGCTTACAAAAATATTCGTTCATAAAGATCTGCCCTTAGATCTTTTTCTAAATCAAGTTACTTCTGCATTCAATGTGTATCCTCGTTGTTCACTCTTGAATATCCTTTATCAGCCGGCATCCCAGTTGTCCCTGTGACTCATGGCCTCTCTGCACTCCTCTTGTTTCAGATCTTTCTTCAAGTTGATCCCCCCGCCAGTGTTCACCGAGCTGCTCCATCACCTTTGACTTTAGAGCAGATCCATGTCGGTTTACATTATGTTGATCTTCCTCTCACCGGTCAAACTGCCATGGCTCGCCTGTAGCTTCCTCTGATTGGTCGAACTTGTGCCACGGCTCCCAGATAATCAAAAGGTCACCTCATCAGAATCACATGTCGGTGAAACACTAATCATGTCTCCCCGATGCGATTAGACCCTTCAACAGTTATCAGCATAGCTCATGACGATCGGCAAGACCACAAAGCGAGTTCAAAAGTTATAACGACATCCACAGTGGTTGTCACCCAGACCATCGGAAAGACTTTTTTCTTTCAGGAAGACCTCATAGCGATCCCTCAGTAGTCATACCGATATCCCTTTCCATCGCTTAGTCATCTACATTCGGCAAGAGCTCCTTCAGTTGGCAGGAGGTCATACCGATCTTCATGAGTTATACCGCTGTGCTCCTCTGTCGACAGGACCTCCATATGTCGGTGAGACCTCTTACAGAAGGAAAAACACTATATGGAGACCCTTCATTCTTCAGCAGGACCTCATGTTTTCGCTGAGACATCATGGCAAATTCATTCTGCCTCGATGAGACCACCTTCGGTCGGTGAGACACTACACTGACCAAACCTTCTGTCAACAGATGCAATTTCCTTGGCAAGACACATGCCCTGTCAGCCAAACAATAAACTGATGTTAAACTCTCTTGGTGAGCTTGCTTTATCTCGGAAAAACCCTACCTGGTCAGCGAGACCTCATATCGAGCTCAAAACTTTTGCCGAGACCTCTGCTTGGTCGCCGAGACATCATGGCGAACTCTTTTCTTTCGCCGAGAGCATTCCTCACTTCGGGGAGAAATGCTTGGTCGATGAGACCTCTTACCAAGGTCTTCATTCTTTTGGCGAAGGAACTCTGCTTTGGTGAGACATCATCAGTCGCCGAGACCTCCTTTTGTCGGCCAGACCTTATGCCGAAGTCAATCATCTCGCCGAGGGCTCCATTCTTTCGGCGGGACTTTGTCCGTTCAGCCAGACTTCATGCCAAGGTCAACTTTCCTTTGTTGAGACCCCATCGGGTCAACGAGACATCTTGGCAACCCCAAAACCCTTCGGCCAGACTGCGATTAATCGGCGAGACCTCTCAGGGAGTTCACAATCTTTTGGCGGGCTCAGACCATTTTGGGGAGACTTCATCCTATCGGTGAGACCTTTTGCTGAAGGAAAAACACTTTTGGCAAGCTCAGACCACCAGCATGTTGGTGAGACCATATAGCAAACAAAAACCACTCTCCCTGACGCCAACCTGGTGAATAACTTTCGGTGTCACGTATTTCTAGCGAAGAGATACATAAAAACTCCTGGTGACTCGAATGTCCTAACGACTAGTGTATTCAAACAAATAGAATGCACTGCTAGTCGGCAAGATAGCAAGAGGGTCTTGCTGACTTCTTCTTTGATGGATTTTATGCCAAATCTGACTGAGGCGAGGCTTTCCAATAGACTTCCATGTGAGGTAGCACCAGATAAGGACCTAACCCTTGATGCAAACATCCCATTTGGCCTTTGAGAAAACTTGAAACACAAATTCCTCTGCCTGATTGAGCCCGTAGGTGAAAATTGGGTAACAGGTACAACCTTGCACACCATTGATTTATTGCATATCATGGTGTTTGTTGGCCATTACAATAATCCGCCCAATGATTATTAGAGCAACATCTATTAGTTCTTTGGAAATATATTGAAGGATTATTTCTCGACACTAACATCCATCTCCTTTTGTCTAGTCATTTCTCTTCTTCTTCTGCCTCTTGATGATATCTTGTGACATACAAAAATATAATTGCATACATGATCATTTATAGACATTGCATTAGTTCATTGAAACATTATTTTCATTCACAGCATTAGCGTACATACATCAGTTGCACCAACTCATTTGCATCCACATAGCATCTAAGTGCATTAACCATTTTCATACATCATCCATATCATTAATGCATATACATCATAACATAAAACATCGCATGCCGCATTATCCATACATACATAATCATAAATCAATACATCTATAATCATGACATTACATAGAAAACATTATGCATACATATCAAACATCATCATCATCATCATCATATGACCATCATACACAAAGTAGTATCATCATGGAATCTCATTATAAATAACTATCATAAATGCATACATCACATAACATATAAAATGCATCATCATAGGAATCATCACATATATCACATCACATAGACATAATAAAATCATAATGTTTCATCACATAACACATATAGCATATAGCATATAGTCCACACCAAAACTGCATCATATATATATCTCAAAATCATGTCACGAGATAGAGTCTCGAGGAATCCCAAAATATAGAGCTCATAGGCTCGATGGTCAATATATCAAATGTACCAACATAACAACAAGATAACAAATTCCCTAAAGAATGCTCTCCTCATCCCCTCGAGGTGAAGAATGGGGTGACTAATGCTCTATAACTGGCACTGATGGTATCTATGAAGACATGGCAGGCTAGGTCTATGAGGCTGATGGATCAATGACAGGTGGTTGGTTCTGATGGGGCCTGTGTCCTGATGATACTGACCCATGACTATGACTGGATCTGTGGCTTGAGGAGTTCATGTGAATATGATGAGATCTATGACCTGAAGAATGTCCAGATGAAGTGAATCCACCCACACTACTCTGATTGCGGCTGTTATAACTCCTATTGCTGCCACTACCTGTCCCAGTCCCAGTCCAAGACAAACCAAGATCATGTTGATATTCTAACACTACTCTCTCATACAAAATCTTGTATTGTCCCTGGCTAGCACTAACCCTAGCCAACTCCCTAGCAATCTCCCCCACTGGTCTAGTGCATAACTGAGCACTAGATTTGTGCCTCCTACTACCGAATCATAGCCTGATCCCTCTCCACCCTCGTCACCTCTAGATTTTCCTCCATGATACTGATGTGAGCAAGGGAATCATCCAATTTGCTTTGCATATCTACTAGCCTCTGGTCAACTATGGCATCATGTGGCAAAGGTTGTCTATTGGTTGTATCCTCCTCCCCATCCACCATCCACTCCCTTAGCTGTCTCTCAGCCTCATCCATGTCATCCTCTCCGTTGATATCTATCTCCTCATCATCTCCTTCAATCTCCTCCTCTGCATTGATTTCCTCCTCCTCTCCACCAACATTCAGTTACTCCTCTCCTATATGCACCTCCTCCTCCCTTGGCACCTCTCCCTCTGGCTGATGACCCTCTAGTTGCTCTCCCTCTACTCTAACCTTTGGCTGCTTTGCCTCAGCCCTACCCTCCTTCTGTCTAACCTCCCCCTCTAGCTACTTGGCCTCCTTCCTACCCTCCTCCTCTCTCTCTTCCTCCTCGCCCTCCTCTTCGATGGGTGCTAATGGCACTCGCTCGACTTGCTGTCACTCCCTCCTAACTTGCCTCCCACCATCTCCTCCTCATCTCCTCCTCCCACCTCCACCATCTTCCCCATCCCCTCCATCCCCATCTCCCCCTCCCCTCCCCCCATCTCCTTTGCCTATGTCTCTCCCTCTCCCCCTACCGCCATCCCTACCTCCTCATCCTCCTCGATACACTCGTGGTATCACTGATCACCAATCAACTAGCGATGGCTAATCTAGATCCATCAATGGCAGTGGTCTATGAGTCTACCACCATACATCATAATATGTTGTAGTCCTTGCATCTGTTGGACCCCCACTTCATGCCCACTGTTACACAACCAATCCATCCACGTGCTGCTCTCTTAACTGTCAAAGTACCCGCTGGGGCAGGTAGATCTCAATAATCAACTGTGAATGAACCATATGTCCAATCAGGTATCTGAACTGTCAGAAAAAAGAAAGATGATCATCCTCTCTTGGCCACTATGCACAGTCTTTGTATTGCCTCTAAATGAATCCCATCAATGTGTCAATGTGATGGTGCCAGAATCCTATGTCTCCAACTCTGGTTTGCAATAATGCGTCTGCATACAAGTAAACATAGGACATACCCTTGGCAAGTTGCAGTCTCTGAACTGGTGGACGAAAGATGAGAATATGCTCCCAAGCCCAGATCATCAATAATGTGGTCCCATAGCTAATACTGCTCGCCTCCCTATAGGCCACCTCGTGCAATTAACGATATAGCATCCCAAGTAGACATGGTCCCCATGCAAACACAGTCCTATCCTGCCTCATCCTGACAAGCACATCACCCCATCTGATAGGAAAACCATGATCGCAGTGATTAGGAATCAATGCACCGACAATCAAATTGCATAACATAGCATTCCATCGAGCGTAGTGCTCGGCCATAAACTCCCATGTGATCTCATACCCATTGTTGCCTAGTTGCATGACATCACTAGGCTCATAGTACTCTGTGATAGCCTGGAGTCTCCGGTGCATATCATAGACCACTCACTCTCCTCTGATCGGAATGTGAAGAATCCTGTAAACATCCTCAAAAGTGATAGTAGTCTCTTTCGTCAGCAAGTGAAATGAATAGGTCTCTGAGTCCCACCTCTCTGCCAATGTTGTTAAAAGACCCCTATTTTCTTGGATAATGCGCATATAGGTAACCTAGTAAAGTCCTAACTACATTAGTCACCTTCGCTCCCTATCTTGCAATTGATCTCTAAATGCGTAGGTGGCTAGCCTAAACTCACATGTATAGATAGGCAATAATCGTTTCTGGACATGCAGAAACGAGAATTAGCACATCATTGAACATCATTATTATCATCTATCTAATCAAAAGTATCTCATAAACTGAGCCTAAACTAATTCAACCCTGGTCAAAGTAAAATGCATTGCGCCAGGTCAAATGTATCATTTTATCAAGCATATGTGTCTCGGCACGATAATTGCATCACACAATCTCACAAATGCATCATCCTATAGCATTTGTGTCGCTCCCTCCATCAATTTGCATCATTGTAAAAAAATTGTATCGCACAGCCCCGCATTTGCGCTTCAATTTGGCAATTGCATTGCATAACCTAACACTTGTGTCACAATTCGGCGATTGCGTCACATCGGTCCGCAAATTCATCATTGTAAACCTAGACCTAGTTTGACTCCTACATTTGCATCATGAGGCATCAAAAATGTTCGACGTGAACGTGATTGCGTTTTACATGAACGTAGATGTATCGTGATGCATTTGTTGTCCTAACTTTAACACCTAAAAAAGCACGAAAAATGAGAAAATCACAAAGCAGGAATAGGGTACATACTGGTGGCTATGCGCCCTCTGGTCGTCGAAAGGTCCGGACTCAAAATCCATGATGCTTAGTCACTACAATCACCATCTTCGCGCGAGGTCGTCTCTCTCTAAGCTCTCAATTCTCAAAAGGAAAAAATCAAAATGAATTACTTTTCACCCAAATCAAACCTATTTATAGGGAAGATTTTAGGGTTTTTCTTTAACTTTATTATGGGAGGCTCATTTGACCATCTTTGACTGCCCCATTGACTGCCTTAAACACGTCCAAATCCAAATCTGATCACGCCATTATTTTTTTGGACATCAATTTGACTTATCGAGACACTTTCCAAATTTTTCCAAAGTCGGGCCAAAATTTGCAAATTTTCCCGAGGGGGCATAGATACTCTATACCTTCGTTGGGCATATTCTGAACTGAATTTTCTTTGTCACAATGTGATAAACTGCATTATGACAAAGAGGGGAAAAATATAGACACATAAAATTGACCTAGGCTTGCGAACTATATTTTCTCCATATTTCTTCCTAACATAATTAAAATATTTAATTATGTCCTCTGCTCCAATTTCAACTATTAATTATATAATTCTTAATTATTTAAATAATTCATGTCTTTTATTCCTCCTGACTATTTAAATAAATAAATTATATTTATTTTATTTAAATACGTCTCTAATTTCTTTTGTCTAGATCCATAATTAAATAAATTCTTAATTCTTAAATTTATTATCACTTGTCCATTATTTCCTCTTGATTATTTAAATAAATAAACTTTATTTATATTTATTTAAATACATCATTAATTTCTAATGTCCTCTTATAGTTAAATAAATTCCTCTAATTTATTTAATTATTATCCGCCTTGGCTTTTTCTAATTTTAAATAAAGACATTTATTTAAAATTGTCCATTTTCTAATTTTCCCTCTAAGTAAATAATTAAAAATTATTATTTACTATCACTTGGCCCCACCAGTTTTGAATTAAATTAATTTTTAATTCAAAAGGTCAACTCGGTCTTTAAATCAAATAATTTTAAATTATTATTTGAATCTCCAGTTTTTTCTCTTGTCACATGCATCTCTGTCCATTGATTTGATTTTTCTAAAATTAAATCTCAGCCTTCCATTTCAAATTTCACCATAATGTTTCCCTAACCCTAATTGTGGGTTGTCACATTTAATTTCAGCCATTGATCTTAGGGCTTTTTCTCATCTGACAATCTTGGCCATTCATCTAAAATTGGCTTTTCTATAAAAAGGAAATTTTAGCCTCATTTGACACACTTCATGCTTCAGACATTTTCATGCTAGGCTATATTCTACATACTTTAGGCTTATTGCACACTTGCATACTTGCATTTGTAGCTTTTGAATAGAGTCCTTCGATATTTTCTTAGGACATAGGCATAGTCATAGGTTGCTCATCAAAAATCTGAGGCAAACATAAACTTGCAGCAAATGGAGAAGGTGCAATGAAGGTGATTCATGGAGGAAATGAAGACTTGGTGAGATTGTTCTTTGTTTTTATGTTTTCTAACTCCATTTTTCTTCAATGTTTAGCTAGGGTTTAGTTTTTTTATGCTTTATAATGCTAACCTGAATTTTTCCCTAAGTTACAACTTTGACCAACTGCATCTTCTCCATACGAGCTCCATTTGACACGAAACGAGCGGCGCCAGAATTGTGGTGACGAGCACTTCATCTTGGCATGACCTTGGCTTAATTTTGAGATGATCAAATTTTCACCTAAAAATACCTCCCTGGTTGGAAGGTTTGACTAGCCATAACTTTGGCATACAAGCTCCTTTTTTGCTCATTCAAGTTGTGTTGGGTCCAGTTTTCCAAGCTCTTCGACATGGTGTTGAATTCAAGGGTGTTTGGAATAGTTGAATTTTTAGAGTTTCTAGATCCACCTAGATCAATCCTCCCCACTAAAGAAATTTTAGTCTCCAAAAGTTTACTAATCCTTTGAAACATGCCCCCACTTTATATCATGCAATTCAACAGTGCCTCAACAATACCAAGGAAGATTTTGGCATAACATTGATGCTCCTCCTTGCTCACAAACTGCTCGAGCAATGGAAAATTGTGCCTTAGCTTGTTACATTCCTTCACCTTTTTTATTCTGAGTGACTGATTCAAGGCTTCACCATTCAACTTGTCCATGCTTGCTATAGCAAAAAGTCCATTGATAAGGCCTACAAGGGCTTAAATCATCATCTGACTGATTCTACAAGTTGAGAACTTATAGGTTGCCTTTGACTATTCTCTGCAACTTTGAGTCCTGATTGAATCGATAGTCCATCCTTCTTTTAGAAAATTCTCTCCTTAAACAGAACCTAGTGACATATTCTCACCTTGATAATTGTGTCAACCACTTAAGCACTCGAGAAGTATGCAAGAAACAAGTCTTTAACCTGCATAAATAAGTCTTCAAGTATTTTTCCTTTTGATTACAAGAGATAGGGCTTCAAAAGCCTTACAAAATCTCAATCTTAAAGAAACACAACTTCACGCAAATACTTGCAGAATAAGTTTATTTAGAGTCTTTTACTCAAAAACTATACTTTTTTGTATCAACTAATTACCACAATAAAAAATGTAACATGAAAAAAAGTTGATACAATTATTTAGCTAACAGATTTCCCCAATGCTCACGGAGCTGAGTAAAAGAACTTTCTTTTTCTAGCAGATCCTTTTCTGGTTGAGGTTCTTCACAATCTTCCTTAGGAATGGTAACCGCTAGTTCTACCTTCGCCTCCGCAACCTCCTATTGACTTGGTTCTTTTGTAGGCCTCAGTGAGTGTCAAAGCTCTAGGTGCAGCTTCCAACATTTCTCAACCCAATGCCCACTTATTATGCAATGAGTGCAGTAATTTTAGGCTTTGTCCTTCATTATAGTTTCCTCTTTCGGAGAGGTACTTTGAAGGTGTGATGCATTCCTTGTTGTCTCGTTAGCTTGCAAGACTAACTTTCTATAAAGCCTCTACTTCTTGCTACACCTTGCTACACAATGGCTAGGTGCATGACAAAAAATACATGACCGCATATTCCATAAAGTTTGCACAAAAGGAACACTTCTAAAATCAACAATAGATTTAAAGTAATCATCACCTTTGGATTTCCCTTGACTGGACTTAGCTTTGAACTTCTTAGGAGAACCCACTTTTTCTTTGTCAGGTTTTGTGTTGAATTATCGAGGAGAATCAAGTCCTTAGATATTCCTTTATCATGTTCATGTTTTTCAGGAGATGGTTTGTGGTCACTTCCACTACTATAGTGTGAAGTGCCTACACTTGAAGAATATGCCACCTTGATGACTTTGGAGCATTCCCCAACCTCTCCATAACCCAACCCTTGAGATTGAGGTCTCTCACTTACCTCTATAGGATTGACAATACCTTGGCCACTAACTCCAAGACCCTTTCCATTGTAGCCCATTTTGGTCAACAGCTTTATACCAATACCTTTGGTATGTTTTTCAAAAGCTACAAAAGCATGATCATGGTTAAGAGAAGGAATTGAACTTAATTCATTTTTTTACCTTCTCTGATGCCTGGTCAACTTCCTAAATGTTTTCCAATGGCTCCTTCTAATCTGCTATAGATGAAGCCTCCAAACTATTATTGAGTGAATGGTATGTAGGAGGTATCCTCTGAGTGTGGAAAAAAAGTACAAACGTCATAATTTTCAATTCTAGAGGGACTTTTTATAGCAGAAATTTCTCCAATCTGCTCTTCCTCAACACTTTGTAACATCAGATGTAATTTCCTCTTTTCATCTTCCAAAGCTTCAAGGTGACTTCTCAACTCAACATTCTCTAATTAGAGACACTGGTTGGTTTCCTCAAGTTCTTGAAGCCTTTCAGACTTTTCCTAGTGGAGTGCTTCAATCACTCTTTTCATCATAAAGAAATCATCCATCATGGATGCAACATCGTCACCTTAGAAGCTTCTCCTTGCTTAGATTCCATTTTTCTCTTGGATTTACACCTATTAAACTTGCAAACTTGCAAACCAACAAACTGTCAAACTAATCAAAATCACAAACTTGCACAAACTGGTAATCTATTTAACCAAGCAAACTGAGCAAATTGAGCTAACTAACAAACTTGTCAAACTGGTCACTTTGGATCCTAACCAAACTTGAGCTCAAAAACTGCTCTAATACCACTTGATCTAAAAAACTTTAGAATGTGCTTACTCAAATTAAGTTCTTCATTTAATAGATTTGAAATCAGTTACTTAACTTACTTAATTCCAAATCTTTACCAAGATCTTTAACTTATGGTTTAAATCCAATGTGTAAATTCAATCGATCAATTCACTTAACTAAGCTCATTGATTAATTCCGAATTACCATTGATTCACTTATGCCTTTTGCTTAACCAATTTATTTTAGTTCATTTGTGGAATTAAGAACATAACCAAAACATCAAATAATCTAGATGATTAGAGACTCATTTGATTACGAAGTTCACCACTCAGGGCTACGTCTCTGGACCTGCTTAATAAGTGTGATCAATTACCATTAATGATGTCAAATGCAAAATGCTTAAAACACCATCTAGTCTCCTGACTGCAATTACAAATCTGTCACTGCAAGGAAGTTAAATCCCTACAAGCACTTCCTGATCCACGCTAATTAAGTGTTTCCAACAATAACAACAAAAAGCAATCCTAGTTCTTGAAGCATTAAATTGAATGAAAACTAGTTAACAGAGGCACCTTGCCTCATTTACAAAACCTTACTAAGGCATAATGCAAGCAATACTACATCCAACATTCTAACCAATAACTGAAAAAGTTAGAATAAAGCCAATTACTCAAAACCACTGGTTATACCTGACGTTGTGGATTTAAATGCAAAAAATATTCTTCAACCTACAAGAGAAAATTCTTCATAGAGATGGCTACTTCAACACAGAATTCTGCAACACTCCTGACATTGTGTCTTCAAATGTAGAATTCTCAAGCCTCTAATTTCTCTCTTAACTCTTCCTCCAAAAATCCACTATATTTTGAAAAGCCAAAATGCTCCCCTTTTATACACACAATTGACTCAACATGGTAGATAACCATATGATTTACAAAATCAACTATATCTCCCCATTACAAGTAAAAATCTTTGAAACTCCCCTTTAATTACAAGAATAAATCTCTCATAAACCTTAATAATCTTATAGAAAAATCTTAACCCCTTAAAATAATTTTTAATAATCTTTGTATATTTTTTAAATTTTATTTAAGCCCCTTATTGTTCTTTAAATTTGGGCTTATTAGTTTTAGAGAGATTATCATTTTAATTTTAGGGGGGCTAATCTTTTAAAATTAGAGAGAAACATCTTTATCACTGTGATAAAGTAAAACACCTTTGATATTCTCTCAAACCATAGGCATAGCGCAATGGTAGGAGGCTTGGATGGTAAGGGGGAGGTCGGTGGTTCAAATCGTCAGCCAACCAATTTCAACATTTTCTTCATTAAAATAAACCATTTTCCAATTTATAGCATAGCACCAATGGTGGCATGTTGGTAGGCGGGTATATAGGAGAATAGAAAGTTGGGGGTTCGACTCTAACCGATCACCTTTTCTTTTAGCAAACAGACATAACGCTGACCACCGGAGGAGAGGGGTGCCACATGGCACCCTATGATTGGGCCACGTGGCACCCAGTGATTTGTTGATAGAGACAATCATTGCCATGTGTCATAATCTAATGGATCACATTGCCACGTGTCAGTCTCTAACCGATCAATGCCACTATGATTGCCACCTATGCTTGCCACATCACTGCCACGTGTCAGAGTTTGATTGGTCCATGTCACCATATGACTAATGACTATGCTGACACGTCACCATGCTGACGTCAGTATTGTCAACCCTTTTGCTCATAAACTTTGACCAATTGCATCTTCTCCATACGAGCTTCATTTGATGCGAAACAAGTGTCGTCAGAATTGTGGTGACAAGCACTTCATCTTGGCATGACCTTGGCTCAATTTTGAGATGATCCAATTTCAATTCTAAAACTACCTGCCTGGTTGCAAGGTTTGATCAAACTTTGACTGGCCATAACTTTGGCATACGAGCTCCTTTTTTTCCCATTCAAGTTGTGTTGGGTCCAGTTTTTTGAGCTCTTCGACATGGTACTGAATTCAAGGGAATTTGGAAGAGTTGAAATTTTAGAGTTTTGAGATCCACCTAGACTAGAGCCAACTTAAGGCATGTTGTCCACATCCTAAGCTTTCTCTTATATGTACATGAAAGGCGGTCAAATAGCCAAAAGAGATAACAACAAGTGACATACGAGGATAAGGCTACTTAACACCGTGCCCCCACTTAGTGTGGGACAAGAATGAGCCAAGTCGATTGATGAGAAACATGCTAGAGTGAAAATCAGTATCAATTAGAGGAATTAGGTCCCCTGACATAAGTAACAACACCACACTCCTTAAGATGTTGAATTTTATTACTTAAAGCCTTACATTCATTAAAGTAAAATGACAATGAACTCTATGATATGCACAAAATGAATTTTTGTAGTAAAATTTCTCTCATGTTCTTAGAGGGAGAGATATCAAACGATCTTGGAGGAGTCTCGACAAGATACCCTCTTGATCAGTGGTAGAATATTCTCCTTTATTTTGTGAAAAAGATAACTCTTGAAGATATTTCATGTCAGGTTCACCAAAATGAAACAAAGAAAATAGGTGTTCCACCTTTTTGGAGGTGGAACACAAGCTAGGGTTTAGAGACCTAGACCAATTTTCTTCAAGTTTCATTCAAGGAAACCCTAGAGATGTCAATCCAAGGATGGAATGGGGGAAAGAGATCTACCAAAAGGGTATCCTAGGGTGTGATAAAAGATTAAAGGAGGTTCACCACCAAGCTAGGGCTTGGAAAGACAAGGAATGAATGTGACATGCAAATTTAATTAGATGTCCTAGGAAATTAAACTTTAATATAGAATAACAATCTGAGAATGAGCAGAGGTGCACCTGGAAGAGATATGAGGTCAAAACAAGCTTTAAAACCTTGAAATTTTGATCTTTAATGCTCACTGGGACTCATACACTAGCGTGGGCAATTTAGTCCTAGACTAGGGCTTCTATGCCAAAACTAGAATTTCAGAAGGATAGATTTGAATCTCCTGAAACTTGAAAAATGGTAGTATTGGGACTCATATGCCACAAGTGGTGATTTAGTCCCAGTATTAGGGTTTGGTTGGAATTTTGGTATTCTCTAATGCTCTCCTGTAGCTTCCTTCCTGCCAAATCTTTAAGTTAGAAACCTTGATTTGCAACTTGTAGGTGACTTTCCATGATTTTGATAACCTTGTAACAACTTAGACCACTTTCACCAATCTTGTAAATTAATCTTCAAAGATCCTTCAAGCTCGAAGAAACCTAGATTTGTAATCACACATGTAGAGAGAGGAACAACTTGTTGATTGTTAGAGGATAGGGGTTTGCCTAGGTCAAACCTTGTTTAGGTAATTAAACCTTAAGATGAAACAATGAAACATGAACATGAAATATGAAATATGAAACATGAACAATGATACCTTGAATGATGTTTTGGAATGTAAATCCGCAGTCTAATATGAAGTGGCAATGAGTAATGTAGATCTTGATCTTGAATTGGATATGAAACAATGCTTAATCTTGGATCTTGAATGCTACATCACAACACTAGCTCAACAACATGCTTGATGCTTGATGATCTTGACGTGATAATGTATCTTGAATTGTTGCAACAAGTGATGAATAAATATTCTCTTGAATGCCTTAGAAATTCTCTTGTAAACTCTCTTTACACTCTTGTGAAGTCTTAGAAAGATTAACTCTTGATTGCTTAGGTTGATATCATGAATCCTTAGGTGAAATAATTATTTGAAACCTTTTTTATATAGGCATTCCATCTAACATACAGTTTATTAGATCTCAAATGTCAACATTCATTTCTATTTGAATTCAAAACCCTAAAAATGGGCCAAATAGGACTCATAGGTCCCATCTGGGTGGGACTAATATGCTAAAGGTGGTGTATGGGTCCTACCAGGCCTTTTTGGATAGAGGAAACGTTGTGGAGTTGGACAATTAAGTGTATTTGTTGATTATGTCGGGTTCTTAGTTGAAATAAGCCTCGGGATGCATAATAAAGGGTCTTTGGGGCCTATTAATGATGATATAAAGGTCATAAATGTGAGAGGGCCCAAAACTTAATCTGAAGGTGTAAATAAATACACAAGTTACATCATTAAATTAAGCAAAAAATAGGTCATTTTATCTTAAAAGGGCCCTAAATCTAATGTGAATGTGTAAGACACATTACAACACTACATCAAAGCGAAATTAGGTCCATTTTAATGTTAGTCATTCCCTGATTAAGTGTGAAAATGTAGAGGGATACATTTTTCTAGACTACATTATATATTTTTATTTTTTTGTCACTCTATGGAAGAGTTCTATGTGAGAAATTAATTACCTCAAAGAAAAGGTTCTTTCACCAACTTTTAGAGTTTAGAGGTTAGGGCTTGTTAGAGAGATCCTTGATTTATAAAATTTGAGGATTTTCTTTATGGTTATGGATGTGATGTAGGAACATCTAGAGGATTGGGCATTTTTGCATCACCCAAAAAGACATTTTTTGTTTTCTTTTTTGTCTGTGTATTGTATATTTTTGAAGTTATAATGGTTAATTTTTGTAATCTTAAAGGATTCCCTCTCCAATGGTGTCATTTATGACTAAGTTATTCATCAGGAGGTTTTATGACATCACGTCAAGTCCTTTAATAAATCATGCCTTGTAACTTTGTGGAGTGTCGTAAGAGCTTGACGTGCTTAGGTTTTTGTTCTAAATTTTCCTCTTTTTTCCCTAATTTTCATTTAGAATGGGGCTAATTGGAGTGTGCAATCATTAGAGCTAGTATATATGTTAGTACATTGGGACCAACATAAATCTATTCAAAGAACTAATATCATACTAACCAACACAAAGGGCTAATTGGCCTTGGGATTAAGGATACTCGCTAGTGTATAGTTTTAGATACATGGAAGATTTCAAACCCACTTCATTGGGATCATTTAACAAGTTTTTAAAAAACCCTATATGTACTTATGTAAAGTTTGTGAAATATTCTAGCAATATTAGACGAAGAAGATGGATATTTAAAAAGATTTATGTTGATGAGATTTAGGTGTGAATAGAAGATATGCAAATTAAGTTAATCTATAATAAGATCTAGAGAGCTTGTGATTATTTAAGGTTAATTCTTAGAAATATGAGGTTAATTCCTAGGTTTTGTGGTTTAAGGTTTAGGTTTTAGGGTTTAGGGTTTTAGGTTTAAGGTTTAGGTTTTAGGGTTTAAAGTTTTAGGTTTAGGTTTTAGGGTTTAGGTCCTAGCATTAAAGGTACTAGTTTTAAGGTCTATGATTTTTGGAACCTAGGGTTTAGGGTTTTGATTTTGAATTTTAAGTTTTGTGTCCAATTTAAGGTTAAATTAGTTAAATTAGGTATAGATTTTGTGGTTTTCAATTTAGAATTTAAGGTTTTTGGTTTGCATTGATGATTTTGTTTGGAAATACAAATTAAAAACTAAAAATTAAAGAAGCTAAACTAAAAAAAAAAAAAACAAGTTCACTAAACTACAATTACAAACAAAAAAATGCAAGATATAAAGCCAAAAAATGTAGAATTTAACCAACCTGGAGTCGATGAGGTCACGTGTGTCGACGAGAGGAGGTGGCAGCTAAAAATGGGCTAAAATAGATCCTTGCAAATATGTACATGAAAGCCTTTGTCATTGTCGCTCCAACAAACTTGTAGGTAAAAATGAAAATGGCAGTCATTTGTTTAAAAAATTAAATAGCTTTAAGTAATGCGTACGCGCTTTTTGGTGCGTACCCAAATCTAAATGCATATGCATTCGGATTTAGGCTTGGGTACCTATAGCAAAGCGCATACACATTTCCTATGAATTGTTTTGGCCTAAACTTCCCCTCTTCGTGGATCCAACTACTTGCTTTTACCCAAAAAAAAGTTTCTAAAATTTAGAAAATTAAGTATAAGAGGACTATCCTAAATTTACTATTACATATTAAAGTTTCTAGTATAAATGCTTTTCCTAATAAGTGAAAATCTAAAATCAATTCAAAATTATAAGATTAAATGCAAAGAAAATATAATAAATTTATTAGTACACATAAAAATAAGCTTTTTAATTAATATGTTTAAAACTAACATATATATCATTAAAAAATTAATCTATATAATAAGAAAACAATTTATTTAACATTATTATTTATTTATTATTATTATTTAGATTTATTATTATTATGCTTAGGATTCAATTAGAATTCTAAGATAAATCTTGGAGTTGCATGGTTACAATTAGGGTTGTGGCTAGGATTAGATGTAATTTTAATTAGGGTTAAATTACAATTCTATGAATGGGTAGGTGCATGAAGTTGGTCGCACTTTTGTGGCCAAATGGGATTTTTTTTTTGAAAAGAGATAACGTGAGCGCGTTATAACGCGCTCGTGTTATGTGATTTTAAAAGCAAAAAAGAAAGTGAAATCTGTATCATTTGCTTTTTACTGTTTCTCAGCTCTGCCCGCAGCCAAAAACCCTCACTTTCGCGCTTACGTTCTAGGAGGAAGGATTTCTACCTATTTCATCAAGAACAATTGGATTTTCTTTGCAAATATGGTGCCACGACGACGAAGAGATGCAGGAGATAAGTATTGTTTGCTATTTGTTTTGAGTTTCTTAGTTTGAAATTGATTTTGTTTGTTTTAGGTTAGATTTGATTGTTTTTTTTTAAATTTGTAGGAAATCCTACAAATCCTCAATAGAAAAATCCTCAACAAAATCAACCTCGCCCACCATTCTCTCAACACCCTCCTGGCACTCAAGAAAA